>CM062296.1:613357073-613449209 GCA_031216915.1 Pictodentalium vernedei
TTTCCGTCCAGTGGCGTCCAACTAGAAATTTTCCGTCACGTGGGCGGCGTTTCCGGTCCTGGCACGGGTGGGCCCGCTAGTTATATGTGTATCTCATCAATAAATAAATTTTAACTCTAAATTTATAGTATTTCTTTCCTTTAAACCGGAGGGCCCTGCGAAGCTTCTAGATTCGATTCGAATCTTAAGTTGCTATTCGTTTCGATTCGAAATCGGCTGCCCGATTCGTCTCCATTCGAATAGTTTTACTGGAATATAGCTTGGTACCAGTTATCTTCGTCGTCTCACAAAACGTATAGTCAGGACGAGGTTTCCGATTGGGGGGTAGGGGGGTGTAGGGGGTGAATTTCCAACTGGGGGGGGGATTCCCCCTCCCGGTCCCTCCCCATAGTTGGAAATTCACTATCGAGAAACATTTTGAAAATGAAGCTATGAAAGGGGGGATAAAATTGATTCTAGTAATGGAAATGCCAACACATTTATGATAGAATTATCAGGTTATTATTATTGGTATTCTTCTGGGAATTGAATATGTGCTAAACAAATGCTCAAGCTGAGAACTTTTGAGAAATTCACACTATCCTAACATTAAATCAGATCTTATGCAGGAATTTTCGATGTTTCATGATTTTGTAACTGTGAATGATGGAATTAACTCAGGATAACGTTTTTTCATGATATGATTTTCTTTAAGTGCATTTCGATTTTGTAACTGTGAATGATGGAATTAACTCAGGATAACGTTTTTTCATGATGTGATTTTCTTGAAGTGCATTTCGAGGATTTTTTTTTATTTACGATAAGTAACGTAATATAAAAATCTCATGCATACTTATGAAGCTCGATATTGCGTACACTGTACTTGTAAATAGTAACAGTTAGAATTTTGCCGATTTGAAACCGAGTTGGAATTTTGGGAAGTAAAGGAGGCATCAGCATCACCAAAGGAGCTTTAAAATCCAGATGGATGGAAATTCCAACTACACATGACTTGCCCTCCGAATTTCCAACTATAGCAAATTTTTGCCAGGATTGGGGGGGTGATACCCCCCCCCCCCCCGACCCCCGCCCCTGTCGCCACGTCCCTGCGTAATAGTTCTAGTCACTACCACAGTTGGGGAAGAAAATTTAAATTTTTCCAACCAATGTCTACGATGAACTGTTGCTAGCGGCTAGCCCTGTGCGGTGCCTTGTACCGATAATTCTCGCACACATTTCTGTTTTGAACTATAATCCTAAGTGGGTATTATTCCAGCTACATCACCTAAACATGCCTTCGATGAAGGCATGCCTTGGTGATGTAGCTGGAATATTTTATCAGTTAGAGCTTGAGCAAACACAAAACAGGTTTACGGCACTTCCTTCCTTAGTCGGTCATCTAAAGACGCCCCCTGATTCGATTCGAGGTTCGATTCAATTTCGAATAATAGAGCCGATTCGATTCGCAGGGCCCTACTTAACCCTTTACCCAACGAATCGGCCGCATCCACCCGCGTAATATGCAAATTCAGCAGTTGAAAAAATATTATTTTAAAAAAATTCAACAAAACCATATCATCTGACCCCTCGTTGGAACGAGCTCGTTCCAACGAGGGGGTCACATGATATAGTTTTGTTGAAATTTTTTGAAAAATTTCAAAAAAATGATATTTAAAATAATAAATTATGATATCGTCTGCGTTGGGTAAAGGGCTAACTGCTTTGTGATGGTGGGTATGGTTGTGGGGAGTGGGCGTCCCCACTGCCCCGTAAATTAACCTGGAAAAAACATTTAGAAACGTATCACACCCATAAAAAGTTGGCTGGTTTCAAGAATCACATTAAAGATATGTCCCCCCTCCCCCCCCCCCCCCCCCCCCCCCCCAGTAAAGAAAAATACCATTACCTAACAATGACTTGCGTTGAAATTACCTCCAAAAGATCTTGTTCGGCCATCTGTCGCGTGCCGAATGTCTTTTGTAATTTAGAGATATAACAATCACCGAATCAGTTTCCACGGAAACCACAGCTTCAGCAACAGGTGGGTAATCAAACAGGTTGGATATTGCGATATGCACCCTCAGTTAGATGACAATACTGGAGATCAACAGATGCGTGCACAATACAATGGGACTTGTTTCGATGAGCTATCAAAGAAAGAATACAGAGTTCAATTTAATATTTTTTTTTCAAATCAAATTCATCTGGCAATGGGGATGTAGTCGACAAAAGGCGATTGTCATATCCGATGAAGCTTTAGCTTCCGTACTACTGTTTTTTTTAACAGAGATAACGGTTGGGTCGCCTGTCAATCACATGAGCTGTTTGCTATGAATAGGGGATGCCCTGTTGTTTGTCGTGCTGTGGGCGCACCCCCAATTTTAAATATCTGTGAAACATCACCTCTTAAACATTGGAGTATCCTTCAGATTGAACTGTCAATTGTTCACTGCAGCATTTGTCTGTGGACTGGAGTTTAAGCGGCAAAAATCAACGTTTGCCAGCTGTTGGACTTGAATTTGCAACCACCTGTTGCCAAGCCATTTGAACTTGGTGTTCTTGGATCTCATATTTTTGATGGTACTTTTGTGACTGGCGTGAACTGTTTGTTTATTTATTGGAGTTTTACGATAATTTCCACAGCCATGGTTCATAGCCAGGGTAATATCTCGCTGGACACATTAACGGGTGGTGGAAGCCAGGGAAATCCACCGAGGAACAGCGAGTAACTGTCGAACTCTCCAAGTAACAATTTCGACAAATGCAGAGTTAGCATTGGTTGACGACACGTCGACGTGCTGTATGCATTGATACACAACACCACTGTGATTCCTCTTTGACAGTAGGAATAAAGTGGTTCACCCCAAAGACACAACACAGATGACGAACTGTCGATCTTTCCGTCTAAAGTACATTGCGCCAACTAATGAGGCACCGAGTTCCCATCAAATGCGTAAATAGACTGGCGGATCAGTCCCATGAAACAGTGTGGTCAAAACGTAAAATTCTTGGTTTGTTTGTTTTCTTTTCACGCCGAAGTAGGGACATTCCTACGATTTTCAAACGGGGGAGACTGGACCAATGGTGGCATTTTTAAAGAGTAGCCAAAGGTGGGGCAAGCGTTAACTGTCAGAGACAGGTCATGGACCGGAGAAGAGCAATACACAATAATTAAAGGACATGGAAGGTTGAAGCATATTTCGTTCCTCGATTGCAGCAAGGCGGCATTTAGCATTGCAGACGGTGCATTGCTACATTCAAGAGACGATTTTTGTTTTTCGGTGTCTTATGTTGTGTGCTATTAAGTTACTTATGGAAGGGCTCCCGGTGCCTTCACCTCGGGGGACAACCTGCCACTTGTAGATTCGTTTCAAGAATGTTACGTCCCCTGGGGCACCTACTTGAGATAAGTAACACTTCCTTAGGATATGAACGGCTGGTCGAGACGAACCATAAACTTTCAGAGAAAAAATAGAGATGCAGATCATCGCAGCTAACCACAAAAGTCAAAATGAAACGGGGATGACAATAAAATTTTCGACCGAATCGCGTCATTCTGATGTTCAGTTCCCTTGTTATTACAGTTGTGAGTGGTAATTTGATATTATAGGATCAAAGTTTCAGTCATTAATCAAGAAATCTAGTCTTCCACTACGCCTTTCAAGATTTATTTATTCACACATTTATTGGGGTTTAACGACACTTTCAACAGCCAGGGTCACGTCAGTTTTACGGGTGTAGGAAGTCTGAGTAGTCGGAGAGAACCACCGAGCAGGGGCGAGTATTTATCTTGCTCTCCAATCCGCATAAGCAGGGTTAAAATCTGTTAAAGGCAAGTGCACCATCGACGTGAAGTACCCATTAGCACAATTCACCACCGTGCTCACACTTGAGCAATTAGGATTACGTGTCTTGTCCAAGGACACAACCCAGTTGGCGCGGGTCATGATCGTGCTACGATCTGTCTATCTACAGTTTAATTCTCTGTTACCAATGAGCCATCGTGCTCCAAAGCCTTTGACCATTCCTAGCCTTCACTAAGACTTCAGAAGTTGATAAATACCGTTTTAATGTACTGAAATAAAAAAAAAACGAAAGCTCATATCTACTTCTCCAAAGTGAAAAAACAGATTTGAAACCCCCTCCCCCCCTAATTCTTTTTAGGTTTCAGCCTAACATGCCTATGAGAACACTTACACATTCAGCTCCAAAACATAGCATATGCTCACTCATTGGAACGAGCTCAGCGAGCTCGTTCCAATGAAGGATCATATGCTATGTTTTTGGAAGCAAGAATTTAGAGGATATTGAAATCTAAATGTCGTTTTTTACGTTAGTGGCATCAGACTATGTAGAAATTAGAAACTGAGGGGACAAAATATAGCCTCATCGCATCGTAAGCAACGCTCGCTTTGCATCTAGTTTGTAAAGGCCTTTAAACCAAGATTTTTCATAGACTGGGCTCAGAGCAAGGATGACGATGTTACTGCAGGCGGTAGTATGCAACATTCTCTACATTACAAATATTTAGCGGGATTGCCCGCTCAGTGGGATTATCGACAAACCTTCGTGTACGAAGAGATCAAATTCTATTTTCGCGGGAAGATTCGAGTTTGTCCAGTCGAACGCACCTTATTCACAGAGAATCTTCTTTTCCGCCTGAAAATTAGAACCTATAAGCATCCCAGCATTCCCTCTTTTCATGAAAAATATGTTGCGCACGAAATTCTGGAAGATATCCTCTGTAACTCCAGACAATTTCTAATCCGCCCTCTGATGAGTTACGATTACGAGCAAAGCCAATGTTATGTACACGCTAAAAACTAAAGTGTTAAAAACTACACTTGAAGTGCTGTATTTAACACTTACAAAGTGCTGAACTAACACTTTGTTCAAGTGTAGATATCCCAGAACTTGACAGGTGTTGACAATAATACCACTTGACAAGTGTAATGTCGCGACACTTAAAAGGAAACAACGCAGATGACGCAGATCAGGTTCGAACTCTCGAGCCTGATCCGCGTCATCTGCGTTGTGTCTTTTTAATTATGTACCCACCAAGCGCAAATCAAATTATGGACGATTCTGGAAGAACCACCAATGCTAGACACATGGGAAGTGCCATCCATTCAAGTTTCAGATATCTGACGATTGTAATGTCTAAGTGCTTAAAGCATTTCACTTTGAGTGTTAAAATCAAACCCTAAGAGTTAGAATGGGTTTAACACCTTGAAAGTGTCAGTTTTAACACTTTAGTTTTTAGTGTGTAGGGCCGCTGGTTGAACCATCTAGATTTGAGCTAAGTAAAGGCAAAGGTTATGGCTGCCTAAAAGATGTAGGATTATAGAACCTATGTGGTTAATCTGTCTGGCACCGATGACCTAACACCCCCCAGAAAAAAAAACCACTCTTAGATCATTGCCTGACTTCTGCATCAACACCACACCCACAAACTGGTAATCTGACTAATCGTAACTTACAAAAGCAAATGAAATTAGCAAACCGCTTCAGAAATTCCAGCGGTTGGAAACTTTTTTTTATTACACCCCTGTTCTATGTAATCCCCATCAACAGCAACACTAAACCATGCGAAAAATGAAAATCTGTTCCGCACATATGTGTGGAATGGAAATCGTTGACGGACTATTTTTATAATAAAGAAGCGAAATTTCACTGGAATTTTCCATAAATCGTGCACTGCAATTACAGTTGGAATCGCTAGCGATAGCTAAAAATAGTCCCCTGAGTTCCAATGTGTTCTATGTGCCAGTAGGCACATAGAACACATTGGAACTCAGGGGACGAAATAGTAAAACGGTTTCCCCTCGCAAATTTGACTGACGATAAAATGTGTTCTTTTTGTTGATAGTACACGCTAAAAACTAAAGTGTTAAAAACTGCACTTGAAGTGCTGCATTTAACACTTACTAAGTGCTGAACTAGCACTTTGTTCAAGTGTAGATATCCCAGAACTTGACAATAATACCACTTGACAAGTGTAATGTCGCGACACTTAAAAGGAAACAACGCAGATGACGCGGATCAGGCTCGAACTCTCGAGCCTGATCCGCGTCATCTGCGTTGTGCCCTTTTAATTATGTACCCACCAAGCGCAAATCAAATTATGGACGATTCTGAAAGAACCACCAATGCTAGACACATGGGGAGTGCAATCCATTCAAGTTTCAGATGTCTGACGATTGTAATGTCTAAGTGCTTAAAGCATTGCACTTTGAGTGTTAAAATCAAACCCTAAGAGTTAGAATGGGTTTAACATCTTGAAAGTGTCAGTTTTAACACTTTAGTTTTTAGTGTGTAACTGCAGTTCTCAAATGAATTGCCGAGTGTCCTTCTAATAATGTTTTTATAGACGTCAAGGTGTGTAATAACTACATGTACAGAACGACACGCGTGCGGCCTCTCGTTCTATCCTTCCGCGCTGGCACTCGTGCCATATCGATTAACCCATTCATACGCGTGTGTCGTTCTGTGTTTTCACTGGATCATATGGTTTGTCTCCTCCAGATAGCTTTGTAGATACCGAAATTATTGATGCTAACACACGAATCCTTCAAAAAGTGTTCAGTATGAACGTATTCTCCGATAAATTAATTTTCTCGCGTTCCGAAGTATAGCGAGAAAAATGTGAATTGAGGGCATGGGAATTTCCATGCGTCGAGGGTTAAGATATGGCAATCGCTTAAAGGCCGTATTAGGTCATGTGCTGTATAGCTATTAATATTATTGGTTGGAGATGCACTGTGACGTCACGGGGGCGACGTGTGGGTTCAAGTGTCATTCTTGCCGAATCTCACGAAACGGCCAGACTTCGTTTTTAAAAAATTGAAGTTTGATGAATCATGCATTTATTTAGGATGGAAGTCGCATCCAGAGCTCTGAGATCAATCTTACATACTCCGACTGCAGGTTTCCAGAGTTTTTTTCGGCTTCAAAGCTTTTATCACTGGTTTTCCTGGATGGTAGGTTTGGTCATATGACGAGCTCCCATTCTGAGGCTTTTTGATACGTTTAAATTACTTTAAATGCCTAAGTTGTGGGGGTATATATGTCAACTGTATCAATTGCTTGTATACCAACATATACAGAGAGTGTGATAATTGTGAATAAATTGGTGTCATGCCAGCCGTTTCCAGCAGGTACTCGGCAAGTTGCAAAAAAAATAGTGTTTTTGTGTATATGGTCTGAATGTTGTGTAGACTTGGTATGAAGTAGACGCAATACAACAACTTAACAGCAGTGAAAGGAGGGCTTTCACGAAACTTCAGATAAAGGTGGCTCAGTTGTCATGTTATCACGGAATAATTATGTAAAGGGGGCCAGAGACTACTCAGTAATTACAAACATTATAGAAAAGATTCACTTATTCGGCCCGGAAATGCTGATACAATTAATAAGATCTTGAAACTTCTCTTCAACGAGGGTCAGATAACCCAAAATAGTTGAAATATTCAACAGCTCACCTTAGTGCTCAAACAAGGAAATTTTACATGTATTCTGCCAAAGATCCACAAAGACCGTTCTTCATGGACGGATGTCTTTTCTCCACCTAGCAGATTGATCGTCTAAGATTGTAATTCGGAATCAGTGCAATCTTGAAACTAATTGATTGTCATCTGAAATCTGTAGCTAATATTCATAATAGCTATCTCAAAAATACAAGGCTTTCCTGTCAAAATTTCTAAATTGAAAATCTCGAATAAAGCAATTTGGGCTAATTTAGATATTGAAAGCATGTATAGGTGTTAAATCTATTAACCCTCTGCCTAACATAGCGACTAAAAACGGCCAGGAAATTGACCAAAATAAGCCTACCACAGCCTAAAATATCTTAGAAATGTCTCGATAAAACAATTCAAATATGGATATCATTAGAACCGGCTCATTGAGCCGGTTCTAATGATATCCATATTTGTATGGTTTTGTTGAAAAATTATGAGAATTTTTTTCGAAAAATGTGAAATTTAATTTATTTTTTTATAAAGGCTGTTAGGTAAAGGGTTAAAAAATGTAGACGAAAAATATGTTGATGCAAAACGCTCGGATGAACTAAGTTTGGATCTTTTAGAGCTAAGCTTAAAATGTAATGAGTTTCAGTCTAATGAAGAAAATAATTTAAAATTAATGGGCTGTCCTGTGAGCAAAAGATTCAGTCCAGAATGGGAGGAAAATGCCTCAAGCAAATATGCAAAGCATCGTCTCGTATATCTCAGATATTTAGACGACAAATTTATCATTTTGGAACATTCATTCATGTAGTGTAAGCCGACTCCCTCAGTGGTTTGTAATGGATCCCTATGTCCCTACCCTTAATCATAATACCTAGATCCACCCCAAGAATGACTATGGCTTGGTTACAGAAGTACCCCATGCATGAACCAGCCCTAGTTATTTATTTGTGTTTAAGGTAACATACTTATGCACAGTGGCTAATCATGACCGTGACAGTTTTATGGGTGGAGGAAGCCGGAGTACCCGGAGAGAACCACCGAGCAGCTGCCAGCTCCCCAACATCGTAACTCCATACTGCAGCACAGGCAGGGTTAGATTGGTTGAAGACATGCGCACCATCGACGTGCAGTACGCCTTAGTACACGGCGTCATCGTACCCCCATGTGGACAATCGGGGTTAAGTGCCTTGCCCAAGGACACAACGCGGGAGTCCGAATCGATCGCTCAGACGATCACCCAGGACTAACCGGAACCAGCCCTAGTACCCCAGCCTCTGCCCGTCCACTGAACTTAACAATACACACAATTTGTCTATAGAAGCCCGTATACAGTGGCCACGGGGAGGGGAGATTGGGGGGGACGCGTCCCCCCTCAATGTCCCTCCAATTGGTCCTCGAAATTTGTCCAAAAATGGCATAAAAAATAAAAATCGTAGGGGTGTTAGGTCCTTGGGGGTTAGGTTGTAGATTTTTAGATTGCGTGTCCTAATATCTGTGTCTGTGAAAAGGTAGACAGTCATCAATACATGAAAAATCTCAAAATATCCTCTCAGATGCAAGGAGATGGGGGGGGGGGGGGGGGGGGGTTAAACCCTGGAATTAAAATGTTTTCGACCGACGACCCATGGCCGCCCCATATCTGACACATTCATTTCCCTCTGGTGGAAACCCGGATTATTGTTACCTTGGTTACCAAGCTCAAACTTTAGGGCTCGCAAAATTATGAAATGGGAAGGCTTGAAAAGCTTTTCCCGCATACACACACTCACCCCCCCCCCCCCCCCCCATTAAAACGGCTCTAAGGTAGGCTCTGTGAGTTTGCCCCCCCCCCCCCCCCCCCCCCACACACACACACACACACACTTGCTTTGAGCTAGCTGCGCCACTGCCCGAAAAGGTTCAAAATAACAACTGTTCTCTGAGAAATTCTGATTATCATCAAACGGTGAATATATTGCTTCTCTGTATTCATTATCACAAGATTACAAATGCGTTTTACGGAAGTAATTGCTTCCGCGTTGGTGTGATCAACAAGATTTCAACAAGAGTTCTATTCACTGTTTCATCAATGAACATTGCCTCTCAACAATTTACGAACACCTATACAAAGCCAACTTGATTGTTTTATTGCATGAGTCAGTTAAAGCAACTAGATATGCACTTGCTGAGTTGTGTGAGCAAAGTTTCCCACCGAAGTACCTAATAATATACTGTGGACCTTTAACCCTGATACAAAAATGGCTTACGCCAACACTTATTTTTTACCTGAAAACAACTCGTATTATTTTCCTTTCAATGAAGAGACTATGGGGTGACGAGAAAAAAAAATCACTCGCACCAGCTCTAACTAAAACTGTTCCATCGTTATTTGCACTTTTCCCATCCCCATGAACTTAGGATCACCACCCCGCCCCCCCCCCCCCAACACCACCACTACTACTACTCCCTCTCACCATCAGGATCTCCTTTTTCATAACTGTCGACATCACCGTAATACCGAACACGTCTTATCCATTCACTTTAATTTCATTATGCCCACGTGATCAGTCAATACACAACCTCACCCTTCACCCCCTCTTATATAGTCACCCCTACCAATAAAATAACCCCATAAGACTCATCAAAGATTGCAGGAAAATCTAAGTTCATTTCGTTTTTAATTTGGTTTCAAACGATTTTTTTCATTGACCAGTCAACAATATTTGGATTAATACTAACACCACGAGAACATCGAAGCATGCGTAAGCCCCAGGGCCGATATGACGGCGCTTGTTAACTCTTCAGATAACGATTTGGCCGCGCCCGCCCTCGTAATATACAAATTGAGCAGATGAAAAAAATGTTTTCAAACAGTTTGAAGACAATCATATCATGGTGTCCTTCCATGGAACGAGCTCGTTGAGTTCGTTCCAATGAGGGGGTCACATGATATGATTTTCTTGAATTTTTTTTAAAAAATAATATTTAAAATAATAAATTCTGATATAATGTGCGTTGATTAAGGGGTTAACACTTTACCTAACATGAAAAGCAGACGACACTTGCAAAACAAATTCTTGAATAACTATTATTTTCATTTTTTGTCTCAAAAGCATAGGTTATGACCCCTCATTGGAACGAGCTCGTTCCAATGAGGGGTCATAACCTATGTTTTTTAGACAAAAAATAAAAAAATAATGAAAATTAATTGGCGATTTTTGAGAATAGCGCTGTTCGGTTTTGATCGTTACGTTAGGAAAAGGGTTAAAACAATGGAATACCTTCTTAATCTTTAACCAAACCTGAATGGCAGACCAAACATGCAAAAATTAATCTTGAATCACTTAATAACCATGGTCATTTTTGCCTAAACGATAGCTTATGACCACTCAAAGGCGTGAGCTTATTGGGCTCATTCCAATGATCGGTAATAAGCTATGTTATTGAGTCTAAAAATGAAACTTTTTCCGAGATTTTACGTCACAAACATAGCTTAGTGAAAGCGCTGGCGCGGGGTAGACCGGCAAGTCATAAGCGTTGTTTTGAGGTAAAATTGAAAATTTATATATTCATCAATAAATTTCTACAAGTGGTGTCAACTACTCGTGTTAGATAAAGGACTACATGTCATAGGATGCCAGTTGTGCGATACCGATGAAATAGAGAGCAAAAAACATTTTCTTATGGATTGTGAAGCATAATTATGTCGAAATTAAGGAAACGGTGTTCGAAGAAATTATAAAAGAAAACAAAGAATTTAAACAATTAAATGATTCGGAGATAGATATACAGATAAACATTTTATTTTACGATTTATCAATAACGTTTTACAATTAACAGATAATCTATATCAAGTAACACAAATACTGATACATCGTAGGGAAATAACATAGCCAGATTGGCTGTCTACCTGTTGTTATCTCCCAGGAAAAGAAAAGAAAGCATCGAATGTTGACTGCGAATGAAAGTTTTCTTTTTTCCGGCGCAGGAAGATTACACATTTAGTTGATTATGTGCACAAACACGCACAAACATACACATATACATGCGTGCATTTTCGTACATATACACGCATTTACACATCCATACCAGAAGAAATACTATTATATATTGAATAACTGTGATAGTGAATCGATTAACATTATTTCTAACATGATCTGGTCATTCTCCTGTAAACGAGATCATCTTGTTAAAGAAAAAAAGTCATTAGTACTTTTTATCATATGACTCGTCCGTTTTGTTCACTTTAAAACATTTGATATTTTGTTTTCATATTAATCAGTGATAAATAAAGCCTTCCGTCAATTTCATTGGTCAATTTAAAACTGGGCAATTTGATTGGCTAAACAAAATACAACTGGGTCATATTTGCATAATTTCAGAAGGGAGAATTTACATTATCTGTCCTATTTAGGGTGGGTTATATTGTATTAATCTTTTACCTGCAAGAAAAACGCCATTCATTGTTTTTTTTATATTTTCACGTTTTGCTTCCAAAACATAGGTTATGACCCCTCATTGGAACGAGGTCGACGAGCTCGTTCCAATGAGGGGTCATAACCTATGTTTTGGAAGCAAAAAATGAAAATTTTTAGTTATACGAGGATGTTTTTTTCCAAGTGCCGTCTGCAACTCAAGTCAGGTGATGGGTTAAAAAGTCAAACTAAGTGGCTAATTTGTGCGTGTGTGTGTCATATGATAAATAGAATATGAAATGAGTGTTTTTCTCATATAATATTTATGAAACTCGTCCGAATTTTCCGTTTGGGCTCGCCAAAACGGAAAATTCTTAGACTCGTTTCATAAATATTATATGAGAAAAACACTCATTCCATATCCTCTATATATTATACATCATGTTTATTATATCTTCTTATTTGTTATGTTATGTCTATGAGCTCGTTCCAGCGAGGAGTTAATGCTATGTTATTGGAACAAACAACTCATAATTCGGTTATTACAGAAAAAATATTGTTCTGGTCATTTTCAAGCCGTATTAGTTACAAAGGGTTAACCGCTTTTAAGTTTATATTTAATCAATGTATAGTCTAGAAAATAAAAAAAATATTTTTAAAATGTCACTCTATTTTTTCCAAGAAAGTGGGGTTAAAATTTTCCGCTTCTTCATTTTCCGCCATTGCAGTTATCTAAATAATTATGACCTCATTGTACATAGCGAAAGCTATTACTCACAGACGCTAGACAAGGAGCCCGTTATGATTTTCTTATCTCTGTACAATGGGGATTTTGTCTTTATTGCACTGTTTTTCCTTGCGATATGCTCTCCTGGTTAACAGCGTGTTCTAATAAAAAACAAAACTATCAGCACCAAAACTAAGTAGCCAAATTTACGAATTTCGAAGCATTGTTTTTTTCTTCAAAATTTCAAAATGAATGACCTCTTGTCCTTAAAACAACTTAAGCACCCCCCCCCCACCCCACCCCCATAATATCTGTGGGTATACGAATAGCTCATATTGTGACATTCTGCATTCCTCAATCGGAACGGACACACATCCTTAAAACAGGTGAATATTTGCTAGCTATTGACCACTTTACTGCCTATAGAGAAATGAGACAACATCACAGTGAGAAAAATTCGGAAGGTCATGGACAGCATGCCACGCCGATTAACCCTTTACCCAACGTAACGGCCCAAACCGGCCAGCACTATTCTCAAAAATCGCCAATTAATTTTCATTATTTTTTTCATTTTTTGTCTCAAAAACATAGGTTATGACCCCTCGTTGGAACGAGCTCGTCGAGCTCGTTCCAACGAGTGGTCATAACCTATTTTTTGAGACAAAAAATGAAAAAAATTAGTTATTCAAGAATTTTGTTTGCAGGTGTCGTCTGCTTTTCATGTTAGGTAAAGGATTAAGGTGTATTAGATATGCTTGAGGCTGTTGCATCAGGTACTGAACAACATGACGTTTTTTAACGTTGTAATGACGTCGGCGGTGCCTAATATTCATTCAATAAAAAAAAAGCTCTAGAAACCTTTGCTTCACTTATAAGACATATTCCCCCAACTGCAAATAACAGGTATTCTCAGGAGAATCCACCCATTTACTGTATACCCACTGGTATTATAGGGAGGTGGCGGGGAGGGGGAGGGGCTTATAACTTTTTTGGGACAGTATACATTATACAAAGTAAAATTAGATTACATATTCACTTCAATTTGAATCAATTAAATTTCATATTGAAATGATCTATGCTTAAATGTCTTGATCAATCCCACGCTAACGGGTGGTCAGAGTTGTTAAATCGTTAAAAAAATTAAAAATATTTTTGAAAAGGTATGTGTGTGTTGGGGTGGGGCATGTCTGTAAAAGTCGTATTCAAAAAAAGATGGAGCGTGAATGCCTTGTCGGCTGTTTAACATTACCTGCAAATCGTGCTCCAGCCGATCTCAATACAAATAAGAGACAGCGATTCACTCCGACAGCATTCGCTTGCAGAGTGGAGCTTTAACCCTGCTGATAACTCAAAGTCCACAAAGAAGTATGAGCTCAAGCCACGTGCAGACTTTCAACTAATGGACCTTCGTATTCTCAGGAGTCTCTCAATTGAATCTTCGTTAATTCCAATTAGTGGGTATTTTCATTATAAACCTAGTTGACGCTACGCTACAGGAAGGTGGGGTGCATTTACCCCAGAAAATAGACTTTGCCCCGTTTGCCCTTCTTCCTCCCCACGTAACCGATCGGCACTAATCACAATCATGTTCGCCCAAATTTTATTATGTTTTCGATTTTTTGCCTGGAAAACATATCCTTTGAGAGAGATCATTCCAATTAGGCGATATAAGCTATGTTTGTAAGACAACAACTTGATTTCATAAAATCGCCTTTAGGTTACAATAAGGAATTGACTGATATCGATAATATTATCAGCGCTGTGGAGTGGAGGAAAAATGGAATAAGATCCGTACAAGACCTCTTCGACTCAAACGGAAAAATCCTCACATATCAAGACTTTAAAAACATCTATGGGAATTTCTCGAACTTCATTAGTTTTTCGAGTATAATAACCACCATTAACTCTTTACCCAACGAATCGGCCGCATCCGCCCGCGTAATATGCAAATTCAGTAGCTGAAAAAAAATTAAATTTCAACAAAACCATATCATGTGACCCCTCGTTGGAACGAGCTCGTCGAGCTCGTTCCAACGAGGGGTCACATGATATGGTTTTGTTGAATTTTTTTGAAAAAATTGAAAACATATTATAATAATAAATTTTGATATCGTCTGCGTTGGGTAAAGGGTTAAAAATCAAATAAAAAAACTAAAAAGAATAGAACAAACAAAAGCTTCTACCGGGCAACTAGGGCTGCACGGTCTATAAACCGATATATACCGGTATTCAAACCAATATCGATTGAATACCGGTGTAATTTAAAAAATATCGGTTTATCGTCATTATTTATTTACCAACAATTTAATTTTCAAGATGTTTAACTGTAGCCCCGAATGAATAATATCTCTTTATCCAAGGAATCGTCTGCTTGTGCCTCGTAGTATACAAATTCAGCAGTTGAAAAAATAAATTTAAAAAATTTCAACAAAACTATATCATTTGACCCCTCATTGGAACGAGCTCGTTCCAATGAGAGGTCACATGATATAGTTTTGTTGAAATCTGTGGGGAAAATCTGATAAACTAATTTTGAAAATAATAAATTTTTATATCGTCTGCGTCGGGTATAGGTTTTTCGAATCGCATCATCAAGGCATGCTGCCAATTCGTTCCGACTGTGATGCCTCGAGTCTCAATTGTGGTACTTGTGTTCATATATCTGAACAGTTTTCGATATACCGGTATACCGCGGTATTTTTTGAATACCGATACCGGTATTCAGTTTTGAATATCAGGCAGCTCTACAGGCAACCAATAATCCCCATAACGTTCCAAAATATACTGCCAGAAAAAAGGTCACGAACTTTTGAAAACCCAATCAACAGAAACAGTTTTGATGTGTAAATCACAGCTAAAATGGGAACTTGAATTTGGAACCGAATTAGACAGGAATACAATATATAGAAACCCGTTCAACTGTGGCCTGTTGGACCCCAAATTAAAATATTTTCAATATAAATTAATTAACCGAATTTTGGGATTAAATAAATTTGTCTCCAAATTCGTCACAGACCAGCATGAAGTGTTTGTGAAAGGGAAGAGGAAACCATAGACCATTTATTTTTTTACTTGCGAGGCAACAGAAATGTTTTGGAAAGACTTCTCGGATTTTTTGCAAGAACGGGGTTTAAATATCAAGTTGGGAAAACGGGAGATCATTTTTGGAACTAAAGATATTAAGAACGTTATAAATAGATTATTAATAGTTGCAAAATTCCATATATACCAAAGCAAATATAAAAAAAGAGCTTCCCAAATTAAGCACGTTCATAACGAGTCTTACAAAATTCTATAAGTGTACTACCGATAAACCGATATATACCGATAAACCTATATATACCGGTATTCAAACCAACATCGATTGAATACCGGTGTAATTACAAAAATATCGTTCTATCGTCATTATTTATTTACCCACAATTTAATTTTCAAGATGTCTTGAGTTTTTTATCTGAATCCCCGAATGAATAATATTATTCCGTTATCCAAGGAATCGTCTGCTTGTGCCCCCGAAATATACAAATTCAGCAGCTGAAAATATAATTTTCAAAAATTTCAACAAAATTATATCATGTGACTCCTCGTTGGAACGAGCTCGTTGAGCTCGTTCCAATGAGGGGTCACATGATATAGTTTGGTTGAAATCTTTGGGGAAAATCTGATAAACTAATTTTCAAAGTAACAAATTTTGATATCGTCTGCGTTGGGTAAAGGTTTTTCGAACCGCATTATCAAGGCATGCTAATTCGTTCCGACTGTGTTGCCCCGAGTCTCGATTGTGGTACTTGTGTTCATATATCTGAACAGTTTTCGATATACCGGTATACCGCGATATTTTTTTGAATACCGATACCGGTATTCAGTTTTGAATATCGTGCAGCCCTAATATGTAGAGAAGCATATCTACCTAAAAAGTAAATTCATAAGCGGAGCATTAGGGAGCTTGTTGAGAAGTTCGTGTAAGTTGAGTGTCAAAATCATAACAGACATAGAATATTACTTGCCCTGTTATTCAATCGGCACTGCGATTGAAGACACAGCGCAAAAAAATATCCGCGATGAGAGAAAAACCGCCATAGCCCCCTGAATATATGCTCAACCGGCGCTGCTGCTCTCACAGGGCTTCATGATTTCCCAAACACACTTCTGCAATTCTGAAGATGCTTGATGCATCTGGTAGAGAACAGTGTCCTGACAGACTGGACGCGCCTGCCCGGTTTCGAGAGATTACTCCAGAAATGGGGCAGGTATCTCGGGTTTGCATGTACACGGAGTGACACTGGGGGTATCTAATTCGATCTCTAATTTGTTCTTTTGCTATTGCCATATATCATCAAACTCTCAAACTTCACAAATTAATGCTCCCGCATCTCCGACACCGTAACACAATACAACGCAAAAACAATTGAAGGATTCTTCTGGGTTTTTTTTCCCTCTCGAGTTTTCTTTTTCCCAATGACAACACACTCCCCCACCCCAACCCCATCCCCCACCCTTTTATATTTTTTCCAGTTGAAATAGAGATACAGGAAAATAAAATGATGCACACAATCCTTATAACAGAATGAACTCTATTATCCCCTAGCCACGTGGGAATGTATGGAGATCTGTAAAATCGTGGCTCATCAATACCACAATCAATAGGAAAAAAAAACTAGAAAATTTCTATAAACATTCACGCTTTTTTAAGTGGCGTCAGTTATTCAGATTGGGTTAAAGATTAACCCTTTTGAATCCTGGTGGTATCTTCCATGACAGTTCAATGTCAGCAATTGGAAGAGTCCACATTCATCATCTGGGTGTAGACCAATTAATATTTTCAACGTGCAGCCATGGGGCTGCACGTTGAAAATATTAATCGGTCTACCCCACACATTCACTCAGCAGCCATCCGACTTAATGAAGTTATGACATATATGACGTATAATGCTTCTGGGCCGGAAAATCGGCCACTGGGGTTCAAAGGGTTAAAATAAATTATGCCCCCCCCCCCCCACCGATAGAGAACCTCCCATAAACAAAATCTGGTGTATCCACTGAGTAAAGCACTTCCCTGCACAATGTTTTCCTGTCGATTTGTTTGGTAAAGAATCAAATTTCAGCATCCATAAAAACTGTACTTCTTGCAGATTTTTCAAAAGATTTTTCACATCATGTTCAGCAACGTGCACTGAAATGAAAAACAATAATTAATATTTAATTTTATCAGATAATTTGCACCCAAAATGCCGTGTTCTCTTCACAAATAAACAACACAAAATCTAAATTCATTGAGTTGTCTCATTACATCCTTATTTCCTTCTGGATATGAAATGAATAATTATTTAGTACCCAGAATAATTTAAACCACCTCTCTATTATCACGGCAAAATTAAAAATATATATTGATTTGCAAATCTATTGCCAAAGGAGATGACTTACCTGAGCAAGTAGCTTGATGTCGGTCGAATCCTGATTCTCTAATAAACTAAAGATTCGGTGCCGACAACAGTAGAATTACTGAAAATGGTTATACGTAATGTAAACTCTATTTATTATACGCAAAACGATAGATTATCGAAGAAATTGTGGAAAGCGAGAAATCGTATCCCCCACTGTGAAGATATAGAAAGTTTCACATTCCCGGTATCAATCAAAATGGCGGCTTTCAAAGCATCACTTCAAGGTGAATACGAGTCAAATTATCACTGGAAATGATCAACTTGTTCTAAAAACGTATAATGAAAAGTAAATCTAGTGTTTTTGAGTGGATACCGATCATTTCCAGCAATAATTCAACACGAATTCACCTTGAATTGATGCATGAAACCCGCTAGTCCAAACATGGCCTGAGTGTCCGTAATATAAGTTTTTTTTATTAAACTTATATTACGGGCTTTCAGGCCATGTTTGGACTAGAAACCCCCCAGCTAAATCAGATTGCAAGACGCTATCTGTTCCGAGTATCGATCAAATCACTTCCGCATATGAATGATTCAATGCGCTGTTTACTTTCATGCATCAATTCAAGGTTGGAATAATTAGAATTATCAGATTCTTATAAAAGCGTATAATAAAAAGACAATCTAGCATTTTTGAGTGGATACCGAAAATTATCTCACTTGTGACCCAGAAAATGGTCATTTTCGCTCGCGTAAGCGCTCGCGAAAAATAAACATTTGTCTCAGTAGTATGTCATGTACCCGGACGGGCCTTAGTTGCAGGACCTCGGTGCAGGACCTCGGAAGTGACGTCATGTCACATGTCGTAGTGGCGCCATGTTGTGTAGTCATGGTAACCCGCGTGAGCGGCCATCTTGTGACGTCATCTCCATAGTGATACGTGGTGTGAGTGCGCATGCGCAGCGCGTGTTGTTAGGGTGATACGTGTTTCCGTCGTCCATTTTGTATACTGGAGGCCGCCATCTTGGTTTCTATGGTAGCACGTGATTGCTATGTTACCCAATATTTCTGCAATAAGACGGGGTATGTTCGGAGGGTATGTTCGATTGTAGAAGAGTAAATCTAATTATCACAAACAACCCGACAATCCCTCCAAATCACCAAAATCCACCCCAACTTTTACTATTTCGAATTCTTTCAGAATTCTCTGCTTCTATCTATATATGCAATAGTTTTCGTCTATCTGGCCATGTTCCTTTGTTCTGGAGTATACTCCAGTAGCATAGAAGAGCCTATTAGTTGGAACAGTTTACCTTATTATTACTATATTTAGCAATTTCTGGTCTATTCTTGTAACTTCTGACCCTATTCCAAGTACTCTTGTTGTTTCATTTATCTAGATCATTTATAACCAATCAGATTGCTTGATTTCCCATAACCTGTATGCAGAGTTATCTCCCTTCTATATAATAAAAGCCTATATCCAATGGCCATATCCCATGGAATCCCATTTTTGGGAAACACCCGTGGCTATGGAATCCATTTATTGTCGTATGAGGCCATGAGGGATATGTAAAAGCCCTCAATGAGTCCTCATTTATTATCCCTCATACCCTCATTGAATTTTGAGGTTATGAGGACCATTAAAAACTGCGACTGTGGAATCCCTTTTTGTCGTATGAGGCCATGAGGGCTATGTAAAAGCCCTCAATGAGTCCTCATTTATTATCCGGTAAATTTGGCGGGTGTCCTCTTTGTGTGGTTGAGGACATTGGGCCTTGGCGGTGTGTTGTTCATTCTTCCGATCACTATTGGATGCAGGTACTACGTGTATATTGTAAAGTAAAGCTTTTGAACTGCACCATCGACGACAGCCTTCCAGTAGTAGCAAAAATTTCAGATTTTTACTTAAATGAAAGTGTCAATGGCACTGTAGCTCAACTTGTTAAGACATGTACATGTATAGTATGTGACACAGCAATGACAAACATCTAGGTAATGACCTGATAACAAAGGTACATATAAAGTATGTAACGGTCTGTACATAATACTGACCGTAGCCTGTAACAAATGTATAGGTAAAGTATTGTAAAGGTGGGTGACAGTCAGATGCTAAACTAGAAAAGAAATCTTCCGAGTCCCAGAGTGGGTCTGAATGAACCCCAAAATATTTGTTCTCATAGCACAGTGATAACAAAGGCACCCCAAAACACACTCGTTCCTGTCCCAAGGTGATAACAAAGGTACCCCAGGAGTTTCGTGAAGATCAGTTCATAAACACGAGCCGTATAGAAGTTGTGACAAAAAACTGATTGGACCTAATTTCGGTACAAAATGGCCACTGGCAGCCATCTTGAATTTTGGACCGCACCCAGAAACACTCGTTCTCGTCCCAAGGTGATAACAAAGGTACCCAAGAAGTTTTGTGAAGATCGGTTCATAAATACAGCCTCAGGCCCGAGCCGTGTTGACATGTACACTTATAGTGTATAAGTAGCACTGAATAAATCAAAGTTCATCTAATTTGCATAATTTCTGCACGAGAAAAAAACCGGTACTATATGTGATGTATTCAATGTTACTAAACATTCAAACAAAAATTTATTCAAATCAGAACTTTCATACAGAAGTTCTGTACAAAAGACTGATTGCACTAATTTTGGTACAAAATGGCTGCTGGTGGCTATCTTGAATTTCGGACCACACCCAAAAACACTCGTTCTCATCCCACGGTGATAACAAAGGTACCCAAGAAGTTTCGTAAAGATCGGTTCATAAATACGGCCTCTAACCTGAGCCGTAAAGAAGTTGTGTACAAAAAACTGATTAGATCTAATTTCGGTACAAAATGGCCACTGGCAGCCATCTTGAATTTTAGACCACACCCAGAAACACTCGTTCTCGTCCCAAGGTGATAACAAAGGTACCCAAGACGTTTCGTGAAGATCGGTTCATAAATACAGACTCCAGCCCGAGCCGTATTGAGTATGTGTACTTACTGTGTGTAAGTAGCACTGAGAAAATCAAAGTTCATCTAATTTGCATAATTTCTGCACGAGAAAAAACCCCGTACTATATGTGATGTATCCTATGGTACTAAACATTCACACAAAAAATTATTCAAATCAGCGCTTTCATATGGAAGTTCTGTGCAAAAATCTGATTTCACCTAATTTTGTACAAAATGGCTGCCATCGGCCATCTTGAATTTCAGACCGGACCCAAAACACCCGTTCTCGTCCCACGGTGATACCAAAGGTACCCAAGAAGCTTCGTAAAGATCGGTTCATAAATACAGACTCTAGCCCGAGCAGTATTGGTTGGCATTTGCACTGACAGTGATGAAAGTAACACCAAAAAACATCAAAGTTAGTCTAATTTGCATAATTTACGCACGAAAAAACCCCCCATATTATATGTGATGTATCCCATGGTACTAAACATTCATACAAAAAATTATTCAAATCAGCGCTTTCACATGGAAGTTCTGCGCAAAAATTTGATTGCACCTAATTTTGTACAAAATGGCTACCAGCGGCCAACTTGTATTTCGGATCGGACCCCAAAACACTCGTTCTCATCCCACGGTCATAACAAAGGTACCCAAGAAGTTTCGTAAAGATCGGTTCATAAATACGGCCTCTAGCCCAAGCCGTATTGAATTGTTGACGGACAGACGGACAGACGGACGGATGTTCTTACACGTTCTTACTTGTGTTTTTTTTTTCCATGTTAAACCCTAACCCCACAAGGTCAAAAAATTAACCCCACAGTGCAAAAAATAACCCCACAAGTGACCACTGTACTAACCCAACCCCACAACTACCACTGACTCTAAACTGTAAACCCCACAATGTACCTCTGCTAAGCCCGGACAGACGGACGACGGACGACTGGCCATGGGATAAGCTCAAATTTGGCTTCGCCAAAGTTGAGCTAAAATCAGTCACATTCCTTAAAGCCACAAACAAAAGCTAAACATGCAAACTGTGTTTTAAGGCATGACCGATGACCCCATTTTAGAACTTTTTCGTCGAAGTGAGGGGTCGTGAAATATTATTTGGGAGAGACATTTCAAATCTGTGAGTGATTTGGCAAACATGTGATAGTGCGAATAGGGTTAACATTCCAACGCCTCTCAGTGACATGTTTATTTAATAGCTAAAATATAATTTTAAAGATCTTTTGCATATATTGCTTTAGTAAAGGAAAAAAAAAAACAAGGGTTAAAATTTTCTGAAGGAAATACTAAAAATAGATCTCGCGCATTGTCGAGACAACGCGTGATGTTAATCATGAACATAAGACTGCGATATCAACAAGTTTCCCGCGCTTCTCAGGACGAAATGCATCGAGTAAGAATTTGGAAAGGTGGGGGGATTTTTTGATCAAATGGTGTGATGAGTAATTATTTGTTGCTGTCGTCATGGTATTTTTGTATTATCAACCCAATAAACATATTTAAATTATGTTAGTCTGTTTGACCAAGTGTGGGGGCACGATGACGCCGTGTACTAAGGCGTACTGCACGTCGATGGTGCACATGTTTTCAACCGCTGTAACCCTGCTTGAGCGGAGCTTGAACAGAGTTAGAATGTTGAGGAGCTGACAGTTGCTCGTCGATGCTCCATATCAGTTCAATGGCAGCAATCAGAAACATCCATATTCAGTATTTGGGGTAGATCTTTTAATATTTTCAACGTGCAGCCTTCGGGCTGGACGTTGAAAATATTGATTGGTCAACCCGACACATTTACTTAGCAGCAATCCCACAGTTCCTACCTAATATTTTCAACGTGCAGCCTTCGGGCTGGACGTTGAAAATATTGATTGGTCTACCCCACACATTCACTTAGCTGCCACCATACAGTTCCTACTTAATGAAACTATGGCGCACCATGTTCCTGGGCCGGAAAGGCGACCTCTCGGGTTCAAAGGATGAAGAGTTCAAGTATCATTTGGGCCGTAGCTACGACGGCCGGTCTGAAGGCAGTGGTGGTAATTTCCGATAATCCGATTGGGGTAATAACATACTTTTACTGCAGCAGACATACCTCGAAGTGGAAAACAGTGGGCTGCGGATAGTGTGTCTGTTGCGAAGGGTATTAAATAAAAGTATGTTTGTTTGTGTGTGTGTGTGTGTGTGTGTGTGTGTGTGCGGGAGGGGGGGGGGGTTATGGAGGTTAGGGCGGCTCTGATTCACTGAGATCATTTCTAAACTTGAAAAAAGTGCGCAGTTCTTATCCAAGGGCGTTACTATGATGGTGTGGGAGGGTGTGACACCAAGCCAGAAAACAATCAGACAGTCATCTGCAAAATGAGGTCCCCAGAAGGTGAATTTAGTGATGCGACCCTGCACAGCAGGGTAGCATCACTAAATTTACCCTCTGTGAACCTCAATCTGAATCAGAGCCTCGAAACTAAACAGAAAGAGGTACCCAGAGGATAAATTGGCCCACTGTATGGGATAGCATTATCAAATTACCCTCTGGGGACCTCATTCTGCAAATGTCAGACTGCTTATTTTCAGGCCTTGTGACACCCACCTAAATTTTCTAGTCGGGACATTTCCATCTGGGTTAGAGTCTAAGATATCGATTCTCTCTTGCTGATAATCATGTGAGATTTGCTTCTTCGACTTTTGTCACGCACGCTGTCGGTCTCAAGCAAATGGAGGCCTGTGGCTGATTGGTGATGTTGGAATCCCAGCATGACCAATTTTGAGTTCGGTACGGACTAACGAAGCAAAAAGTTTGGAAGTCCGCGACAGGTACGTGCATTTTTATCCACAATCAAATTTCCAGATTTGTTTTAAACTTTATTATCCATTGACGAATATTCCAACAACATCATCAAGGCATGACTTCGAAGAAGGCATGCCTCGATGACGTCGTCGGAATATTTCTTCTGTGATGATGTGACAGTCGGGACTAATAGGGTTTATACCCACAACCGGTTATCTTCGCGACGTCCCTGTTTTTATCAAAAATAAAATTTTCATTAGGCCTATTTTTAATTCCAATTTTACAATAATATTCAAAACATATTTCAGGAAAGGACACATTAATGGAATAAATATCGACCGTTTGAGTTTTTAATATTGCGATGATATAAAAAGAAAACCCCTTTGTAACCCTTTACCTTCAGTAATATATATATATGTATATTTATTCAATGCAAATTCTTTTTTGCACGCTCACTCACCAAAATAACTCAAGATTTCATTTGCAGGTTTGTACATTGTTACATGACCTATCGCATTTAGAGATCGTGGGCTGAAATTTTAAGTCTCGGGCTGCCATCTTGATATTTGCTGACGAATCGCTGGGAAAACCCAACAGATTGCATCCTCCAATCGCTCACCTTGAATGACATCTACACGTGAGCTATTAAGTTTTAGTGAGATTGGGGAGAAAAGTGGCTACCCACTTAAATGCAGTTTTTTGTGCATTTAATGAATCAGATTCCAGGCCTCTGTTGTCAGCGATACATTCTCGCAGTGCCTGATTAAGGCATGGGCTTTATGGGCTGCAGCCCAGGGGCCCCCGCCAGCTGAGGGCCTCCAGAGATTAAGTGAAATTAATTTACTGTGAAAAGTTAGTTCATTTGTAAATGCAGAGAGAAAGTATAAGCATGCTGAATTATCTCTTTAACCCTTTACCCAACGTAACTGCCAAAACCGGCCAGCGCTATTCTCAAAAATCGCCAGTTAATTTTCATTATTTTTTCATTTTTGTCTCAAAAACATAGGTTATGACCCCTCGTTGGAACGAGCTCCGTCGAGCTCGTTCTAATGAGGGGCCATAACATAAGTTTTTGAGACAAAAAATGAAAAAATTAGGTATTCAAGAATTATTTTTGCAAGTGTCGTCTGCTTTTCATGTTCGGTAAAGGTTCAAAAGGGGCTAAATTAATATACTATATTATATACTGGAATTTTTTTCTTGCCCATTATTCCAACTCGTTAGCACTGGCAATCCTGATTACAAGTTATCAAATAAATTTAATATTTCAAAAACTTATTTTAGTTTTGAAAATATGACGGTATCTCTTCTCTTTTTTGTTGTGTTACTCTTGCACCCATCTATGCGGGCCTAATGTTGACATTATGTTGTAGAAGTTGAATAAACTGATTTCAAGAATACGAAATTCGATTTGCGTGCTTTTCTTAATTATCACTGGGGGCCTCACAGTCACAGTATCTGTAGCCCAGGGGCCCACAAACTCGTAATCCGTCCCTGCATTCTCATTGTTTAGATATCCACCCCACTCCCAATAAGGCAAGAAAATCACCACCCGATGCTTTAAAAGGGTCATTGATGAAAGAAAAAGAGCGTTCAGTGTTCTCCTTGCTTACACACCCAACCCAGAATAGCTTCTGGAAGCCAAGGTTTCAAAATGGGCACACGGGACGAAAAGGGCGTTCAGTATGCTCATTCTTTAACCCTTTACCTAACATGAAAAGCAGACGACATTTGCAAACAAAATTCTTGAATAACTATTTTTTTTTCATTTTTTGTCTCCAAAACATAGGTTATGACCCCTCATTGGAACGCGCTCGACGAGCTCGTTCCAAAGTTGGGTCATAACCTATGTTTTTGATACAAAAAATGAAAAAAAATAATGAAAATTAATTGGTGATTTTTGTGAATAGCGCTGGCCGGTTTTGACCGTTACGTTGGGTAAAGGATTAAACATCCAATCCCCGAATAGCCTTTAAAAGCCGGGGCTGCAAAAAAGCGTTTGTGAATGAAAAAGAGAGTTTGACATTCTCATTGTTGGTACATCCATTCCAGGAGTCAATACTATAACACTTATACTATTGTATTTTCTAGAATTGCATTTTCTACTACTAATATAACTGACTAAATGAATCTTGAAAATGCTAATGGTTTGTTTTAACTCATTTAAAGTCATAACTAGAAAATACAGTTCCAGAAAATACAGTTGTAAAAGTTTTATAGTATTGGCCCCAGAATTGATAATGAAAGTCGACGCTGCAGAAGAGCGCTGGTGAAAGAAAAATGGCGTTTAGTATTCCCATAGTTTACACATCCACTCTCGAATATTTTGTGAAAGCCGGTGCCGAAAAAGAGCGCTGGTGCAAGAAATGAATAACCAAATGAACACATACATATCTTAATACGATTTCTTATATGCCGATGTTGATAGCGTCTTCACGGTAAGGTAAAGTGTTGGCTTTACAGAAAAAAATGTGGGAAATTATATTTAAGAGCCCATGTGATCAATATGCATCCAGGGTGTCTCACTCATCCACTTACCAACCTATGATTTTCAATCATGATTTGACCCTTCATCTGCGGTGTCTGATGTAGGACATCGAAAAAAAAAGATCTCTAGATAATATCTCGAGATCTCGGGATCATTTTTTTTTTCGATGTCCTAAATCAGCCACCGTATCTACCAAACATTCCCGAAGGAGAGGTGTTCACTTTAACTGAAAATATACTTTCATGTTACAAGGGTTAACTCGGAGCCCTTTCCAACAATGTGTCGCATGACAATATTTTCATCGGGGAAAAGCAAAGATGCAAACATACGTCGCCCTCATTCTCGTGTATATTCCAACACAGCATATATATTGGGGTTTAACGACAGTTTCAACAACCAGGGTCATATCGTGTCGCACGCAATTTTTACCAGCAGAGTGTCCGGATAGAACTACCGCGTAGTGGCAAGTAACTTTTCAGAATCTCCAACTTGCTGACCCAACACATGCAAGATTAGTGGCAAGTGTTCCATGACGCGCTGTCCAATTTAGTACACCTATTCGTGTGTCCAATTGGACGATTCGGGATTAAACTGTCATGGCCAAGGACACAGCTCAGATGACGCGAGTCAGGAGTGAAAGTCGACCTTTCGAACTGATGTCAAGTGCGCAAAACAATAAGCCACCACACTCCCATTCTGACACAGTAACAAAACGGTTAAACATCGACTGGTAATTGAGCGACATACAATTATTCTTGATTATGACTGTGACAAATGTCAAAGTTTTTCGCCATGCTAAATACATATCTAATTTCAAAATGTTTACAGGCTTTTTGTTTTATCTTTAATTTTCGTAATTAGTTGCAAATGTGCACAACCCACGTTTTTTGACATGTGTGACAGAAAACACGTGACTACCATAACGTCAGTTTTATTTTTGTATGATGAGGCGGTGTGTTTATTTGCAAGAAAATAGGTTACCGGGACAAAAATACAAATGTACAGAGAGATGCGTAAAAAGAATTAATCCGAAGGCAAGTGCAACAGCACTGGCGAAATATGATGTCTTATTATTTGCAGAGAACGTTACCATCCCAGCTGCACGAATCCCTGAATAAGCAGTGATGCTAAATATGGATTGCACCAACAGAGCAAGATTCATTTAACTTTAACCCTCTTCTATACACTAATAACAGCGAGACTTTGCCAAAAAAAAAAAAAAACATTCCTTGATTTTTAAAAACAAAATTATTTCTGACTCAAAATTTTTGCAGGTGATTTATTTGACACCATCCCAGGAACGATCATCTGCACCAACCACATGCACACACACCTTTGTCACCAGCTATGTTTTTTCTTCTACTGGTAGATAAATATCAAGACAAATAAGCTATCAAAAGTTTTTAAACGTATATTTGTTTAAAACTTTAGTTGTCATTGAAATCCTTTCCTGTTCCAAATAAACTTAGTACAGTTCCGGTGTAACAGGAATGGAAGTCCGTAGGAAAATTAGTCCCTCTGGACTATTATTCCGCGGAATTATAGTCCTATATACATTTTATTTTCTCAACATTTTTTCCAATTACATGGAGTGAAGTTGCCTAATTTGATACAAAAAAACATGAAAATAATACAAGCACATGTCCGGGAGAAGGGAGTAAACATATTCATAGGAGAAAAACTATATGGGCATTCTCTCTCCTCCCACCCCCTCTCTCTCTCTCTCTCTCTCTCTCTCTCTCTCAGTAGTCCGCCGGACTACTATTCCTAGAAATGTTAGACTTAGGACTATAATTCCGCGGAATAATAGTCCAGAGGGACTAACATTCCCACGGACTTCCATTCCTTTTACACCGGTCCATTCCCGGCGTCCACGATTGTACTCAACGAAAAACTTCATGCGAACAAGCAAGATATTTGGATAAAATTTCAGGGACTTGCTTCAGCATGTTTGTAGTTTGAGGTATCACGGAACTAAATATTTTCCCATAGGCGACCATTACAACGTTCAGGCGAAAAAAATATGATCGCATCACTTTTTTGGCATTCAAATATCTTTGTCAAGTACAGCCCTTCAGATCTCTTTTTCTGACCCGAAAACAGGGGCCAATCCCGGGTCATGCAACAAATGAGATAGAAAAACTGACAGGAGGGAAGTACCGGTCACGTGCACATATTTTTCAGAGAATTCACAACAAAAATACACCAAAAGTCAATAGCATTTTTTAGGCCCAAAAGTCACCAAATCACCCTCTTTATTTATCTCGAATGTTCAACAATAATGCAGGTTGTCAATAGAATGTTTCAAACGTTTTTTGAAACAATGAATTTTCCCCAAGGCTGCTTATTTTTTAGAGAGTACAACATTTCCAGGCGGGTAACTCTAATTCAAATATTTACTTCAGTGATACCTTGAAGATGACAGTGTGTCAGGAATATGCAAATATGGCGACCAACGTTAACCAGATTATCCTTAACACCTCTGATTAATGTTGACTCTTATTACTATCGTAAAAACATGAACACAGCTGCAGATGACTCAACATTGTTTATACATCACTGCTGGCTGCCTGTACAGGCAGCCAGCAGTGATGTAAAACTCTGTCAAGATAAATGCGGCCCACTGGCCAAGTTCTTAAGAAAGAATACACTTGGAGCAACTTTTTCAAAGTACCAATAATATAAAAGTGGCAGTTTGTGGTTGTTATTCATTTATTTATTGGGGTTTAAAGACGCTGTCTCGTGTCGGACAATTTTACGGGTGGGGGAAGTCGGAATACACGGAGAGAACCACTTGAGCAACGGCGAGCAACTGCCGAACTCCCCAACGTACCAACTCCGCAGAAGCAGGGTTAGCATTGGATGAAGACAAGTGACCATCGACGTGCAGTATGCCTTAGTACACGGCAGCACTGCGCCCCCACGTGTCCAGTCAGGATTAAGTGCCTTGTCCAAGGACACAACGCAGTTACCCCTGGCGGTGATCGAACCATGGACCTTTCGGTTTGAAGTCCAATGCCCTAACCACTGAGACACCGTGCTCCCATCATATACACATGAACACAGCTGCAGATAACTCAACAGTGTTTCTACACTGCCAAGATAAATACCGGTAATATAAAAAGTGGCAGTTTGTGGCTGTATTGGGGACTTAAGGATTAATGACTTAATTAGTAAGTTCAGTTCAGTCATTTTTCAACTGTTCAGCCCTCGTAATTTGAATAATGAACATGACATATTTCGTAAGTTTGCAAATGCTAAACCCTGTTAGCGCAAAAAACTAAAGATTCACAAATGAGTTTTACAATTTGACGTCGAAAAACCGAAATAAACTGTATTTTTACACCAAATGCCACCAGATTGGTTGAACGCCCCATTTAACACAATTTGGGAATATTTTCTGGGGGTGGGGGTGGGGGGGTGGGGGTGGTTAGGGTGCCTTTTACAGACTTGCCTTTCACGGTTTCTGTCTTTGACATCCATCTGCTGCATAGACCATTTAAAAACATTTAGTTAAGTCTCTACCTCCCCACTTTAAAAAAGAACGCTCCTCTGTCCCCGTCGTTCTGTGCCCTGCCTTTTGTCGTAGTTTTCTCGTTTCTGGCGCTGAGAATGTGAATAACACACTGGATGAATGCAAAAAAGGTGGCAGAGTTTCATACTGCATACCCAACGAATAAACTACCATACTGCTTGGTGACAGGTTTTTGTTAATTTCGACCTTGAGGTAAACTTGTTAGATTTGCTTAACGTGTTGCTGGAGGCAATTGGGACGGGATAGAGGTGATAGAGAGTTAAAAATAATCATTTGTCCTGTCTAGTTTGTAAGTCCAATGTTTACAGTTGAATGTAGATTTCCGAAGACGCAACAAAGTTATATGTATAGCAACTTACTCCCACCCCAACCCTATTCAGAAATTAGTTTAGTTTTTCGGGAGTAACAAACCATTTTTGTCTTAGATTTCACGTTATCAGCACTCCATATAGGCCCAATTATTTTATGCAAGATCTGAATAAGTTACATTCTGTCAGGCTCGGGTATTTTATACGGGATTTCCTTATGATGCTTTCTTCCTTTTTCTCGTTATTCACTAATACATGGAGGATATTATCTAGCGTTTTTGAGTGGGATACCGAATATTATCTCATGCCATGAGTGACCGAGACAAATATCCATTTATCTCAGTCACCAGTGAGATAATTTTCGGTATCCACTCAAAAACACTAGATTTTCTTTTTATTATACGCTTTTTATAAGAATCTGATAATTCCACTCGTTTCAACATTGAATTGATGCATGAAAGTAAACAGCGCATTGAATCATCGATACGCGGAAGTGATTTGATCGATAATCGGAACAGACAGCGTCTTGCAATCTGATTCAGCTGGCGGGTTTCTAGTCCAAACATGACCTGAAAGTCCGTAATATAAGGTTTTGGTTTGGTACGTCCTTTGAAAGGACGTACCAAACCAATAACTTATATTACTGACTTTCAGGCCATGTTTGGACTAGCGGGTTTCATGCATCAATTCAAGGTGAATACGTGTTGAATTATTGCTGGAAATGATCGGTATCCACTCAAATACACTAGATTTACTTTTCATTATACGTTTTTAGAACAAATTGATCATTTCCAGTGATAATTTGACTCGTATTCACCTTGAAGTGATGCTTTGAAAGCCGCCATTTTGATTGATACTGTGAAAATGAAAATTCCTATATCTTCACAGTGAGGGATACGATTTCTATCTTTCCGCAATTTCTTCGATAATCTACAGTTTAGCGTATAATAAAAATGTTTCCATCTTGGTACTGACAACATCGCCGCAGACTCTTCATTAGATATTCTCTGTATGAAGTAACGGACAGTCAATCGGTATCGGATGTTACAGATTTCCGTAACCGTTTCAGCACTACATTTTATAGGACAGGCTCGGAATCTTTTGAAAGCATTGGGAAAAAGGGTTTATAATTGTAAAACTGCTTTGGTTGATCGGTACTGATGGTGGTTTGGGCGATCTGTCCAGGATGACAATTTCGTATTTTATAATTTTAATTTCAATTTATTATTGGGGTTTAACGGCAGTTTCGGACAACCAGGGTCACCTCGTGTCGGACAGTTTTACGGGTGGAATACCCAGAGAGCACCACAGAGTAGCGGCGAGTAATTGCCAGACTCCCCAACGTACAAACTCCACACATGCAAGTTTAGCATTGGTTGAAGTCTAGTTCACCATCGACGTGCTCATCGAAGTTAAGCAACGTCGAGCCCGGTTAGTCCTTGGATGGGTGACCATCTGAGCGATCGATTCGGACTCCCATGTTGTGTCCTTAGGCAAAGCACTTAACCCCGATTGTCCACATGGGGGCACGATGTCGCCGTGTACTAAGGCGTCCTGCACGTCGATGGTGCGCATGTCGTCAACCAATCTAACACTGCCTGTGCTGCAGTGCGGAGTTACGATGTTGGGGAGCTGGCAGTTGCTCGTCGTTGGTCGGTGGTTCTCTCCGGGTACTCCGGCTTCCTCCACCCGTAAAAACTGTCACCGACGCGATATGATTTACGCTGTTAAAGTGTCGTTAAACCTTAATAAATAAATAAATAAATAAATAAATAAATAAATAAATAAATAATTAAATAAATAAATAAATAAATAAATAAATAAATAAATAAATAAATAACCATCGACGTGCAGTACGCATAATACGCATCATTTTAAATTAGGCTGACTGAATAGTTTCACCGAGTCGAGAACAATTTTTCACAATGAATTTTCACAGCCGAAACGCAGGGACGTGGCTAGAAGGTCTTGGTTTGGAGGTGTATTCCCTCCGATTTTCGAACTATACATGCCTCCGCTACCGTACATTCAACTACTGAGAAAACTATTTGCATACCCACCCCCTCCCACCCCCAAGTGAAAAGTTTCCAATTGTTACCCGTGAAATTCCAACTGTTGAAGAAATACGTATGTGCCACTGAAATCGTTGGGTTCTAGCGTAGGAAATTTTCATTTCATTCAGAAAGTCACATTCTATTTAGTTTAAAAATCACCGAATTACGGTTAGAAACAGTCAGAGAAGCAGACAAAATACTTAGAATCTTCATCCGTAGGGTATAAAATTTCCAACTGTTGATGAGTTGAGGCTTGTAATTTCTAACTATCGAAATTTTTGGCAGGGATTGGGGAGAGACCCACCAACTCTCTTGTCACGTCCCTGCCGAAAGTAACTCCGTGGATTGGTGAATTAAAGATACATTCCGTGAAAGTTCCTTTTTAATGATTAATAGGTCATGTAGAGTCTGGGCATCTGCACAGACTCAGGGTGACAGAGATGTGAAATCGGTGGTTTTGAAGTCGTTCAATTGCTTCGTCTTCAGCAATATTTAACTCTTTCAACACGAGAGACCGCTTTTCCGGTCCAGCAACACGAAACGTCATAATTTCATTAAGCAGGATGGCTACTTCGTGAACGTGTGTGGTAGAACAATCAATATTTTCAACGTGCAGCCTGAAGGTTGCACATAGAAAATATAAATTGCTCTACCTCCAAATAATGGATATGAACTCTTCCAATTTCTGTCATTTAACTGACAAGAAAGATACCACCAATGTTCAAAGGGTTAAGGTTAACCCTTTACCTAACATGAAAAGCAGACGACACTTGCAAAAAATATTCTTGAATAACTAATTTTTTTCATTTTTCGTCTCAAAAACATAGGTTATGGCCCCTCGTTGGAACGAGCTCGACGAGCTCGTTCCAACGAGGGGTCATAACCTATGTTTTTGAGACAAAAAATGAAAATATAATGAAAATTAATTGGCGATTTTTGAGAATAGCGCTGGCCGGTTTTGGCCGTTACGTTAGGTAAAGAGTTAAATTGTTGGTGAATATTGTACCTCCTTTGCACTTTACACGAACACTTGCATACATTCTTCTGGTGCATAACAACACCCGTTCCCAATCAAGCTCCTAAACAGCAATGCTAGTTAAGTAAACTTCGGATTTGCACCTGTGTTTCCCCAACAAATTGTTTAGAGATTTTTGTGTTTTGTTTGTGACAGTGTAAGCCTTAGAACAACCTAATTCTCAGTTGTATTACCCATTGCACTCAAAGTGCTTATGTAAATACTATTTTATCTCTGACTTTCATTATAAATTATTGTGATGAATTGACGGTAATATGGTCTGACGCAAAGCGCCGTGGTTGAACATACGCCCCGAGCCGCAAACCTCAGACCATGTTACCGTCAACTCATCGCAATAACGTGTATGTTCCAGTAAGACACTACCCATACCCCAAAACCTACATTGTGAAACACGAGAGGTTTCTTTACTAAACCTGTGATCGTTAAAAGTTGCCTTCTGCAAGGCAACTTTTAACGATCACGGGTTTAGAAAATAAACCTCTCGTGTACCCACGACGGAATTCGATAAATAATCAATGAACCAGATAAACTCATTCCATCTTAGTTCAAATCGTAAATCTGTTTGTAATTTAAACAACACTTTATCCGGAACACCGTCTGCTGCACGTGTGAAAAATCCAGAAAAAAATGAAGCGGCTTGCTAAACACTCCGTTGATGAAGCAATTACGAAACGGGAGACGTCATTTCAAATATTTCGCATTGTGACGTCAGACGGTAACATTTTCTACTGGAGCCGTAAACATAAACGAAACTACGCCAGCTCTCATCCAGTCAGAGAGCGAGGATTTTACTCTTATTGGAATATTATAAGTTATTCTGTTTGTTGACAGGGGACATGGTGTCACGTTCCCTGCATGATATTTATATTCAACCGAGGCGTCAGCCGAGGTTGAATATATGTTTCATGCAGGGAACGTGAGACCATGTCCCCTGTCAACAAACAGAATAACGTATATGTCCCGTTCTTGCACAAGTAAAATTGAATTGGAAAAAAAATCTTTTATTTTATTGTAATCTTAAATAACGTTTTCCCTTTATTCATTGTTTACGTACGCAATCAACGGGGCGAGATGCTCTCGATTCGTTTCAGTTTATGTTACAGTAAATTAATGAAAAGAGACCTTATAATCTAATCGGTTTCATAAATAATTACCCATGTTTACATAACTAATCTTTTTGTACGTAATAACGGTACTTTTGTGTGTATTTTACTTCAGTTAAATGTATTTGTCTCAGTTGATTTCAATTGAAAAAAGACATTGCGATGAACCGTTGCTCATGGCAACGAGACCGCTTTCCTTGACAGTGGACATAAGAATCGCTGACAGTAGACATATGCGCGTGCCCGGCGACATAAAATAAAATCTATGAGGCATTGACCAATCACTGCAAGGTATTGCGGTTGGTATCGGGACATAATTTGTTTATGTATTTATTGGAGTTTAACGACAGGGTAACATCGTGTCGGACAGGTTTATGGACGGAGGAAGCCAGAGTACAGGGAGAAACCCACCGGTTGGCAGCGAGCAACTGCCAGACTCCCAAGCGTACTTACTCCACACAAGCATTACAACAGCACCAAAGGCAAGTACATCACTGACGTGCAGCACACCTTGGTACACAGTACCAGCCTCAAAACCATTGATCCAGCGCACCCCAGCATTCATAAAATGAACCTTTTCTTTGTGAAGTCAACAACATCGTAGAATAGGGCTATTAACCCTTTAACTAACACAACACTTATCTTTTTCTTGATAACTAGAATTTTCATTGGCTTCCATATAAACCGCAGCGCCCGGCTTTCCCAACTTGTAAATCTCTCCGACACGAATAACCTTGGCCGTCGAAAGTGTCGTTAAACCCCAATAAAAAAGTAAACCACAGCCATGACCGGTCATTGTCATTCCAAAAAAAGTCCTAAGATATGTTCACGAAGAAAATATTAATAGCCATTACGGTAGGTTAGGCAGGCGCGTTGCAAGGTATCTATATTGTGGGTGGGGTGGGTGTGGGGGGGTGTGAGACAGGGATCTTTGGGGAGGTCTAAGCATTTTTATGCCGCATGCATTTCCCGAAGATCGAAATCTTGAGTTGGGGAAAGGTATGGAGGTGGCGTCTCCTCTCGCGTTTGTGTGACTGGTGGGAGGGAGAGAGCATTTAAAAAAAAAGATTCTGCAGTAAAAGCCCAAAATGGCGTTATTTACTGGTTGAGTGCTAGAAGACACTATCAAGGCTTTCAAAAAATGAGGATACCAGAGCAAAAGCCAACACTTTCCTTGTTTACAATTCATATTCAGTCAAACACAAATAATATTTTGTTTATATAAATTTGTTTTATTACAAATCATTGGAGTGTGCCTGAGGGCACTCTCCAATAATTTGTAATAAAACAATTTGGAATAACAAATTCAGACCACCAAAAATAATCTAGCCCTCAACCAGTTAAGAGATATTTTGAGGCTCGAAAAGACTCAATTTTCACCCAGCTTGGTATATCATCTATAATTTTATTAGTGGAACGCCACATGGAGGTAAAGGGTTAATTTTTCATGTTCTTACATTTAGCCAAGCCACACTGATGTATAGAGATGGACAGTGAGAGAGAGAGAGAGAGAGAGAGAGAGAGAGAGAGAGAGAGAGAGAGAGAGAGAGAGGGGGGGGGGGGGGGCGCAACACAAATATCCATTATACAAATGTCGTGAAATTTCACCCACGACTGGAAATGTGTGACAGGAGGGAAATATTCTTTCTTGATCACATCCCGTGGTACAGGGTCCCTTTTGTTGGCTTCGTCGGAGACTGTATTATTTCTGGTGTAATTTTGAAGTGAGCTTGTTAATCCTTTATTTAACATAACTTTCATACCCGATCAACGGTATTCAGCAAACTCGTCATTAAAATTTTACTATTTGGCCTAAAAAAGTTAAAAATATGTTTCTCCGGCCCTCCCACATGGCCCTTTTGGCTGCCTCATGCTCTCTTTTTTAAACAATGCAAATTCAAAAAAATGAAAATTGAATGGTTTATGTCTGATATTTTACCTAAGTTAATAAAACTGATAAATTTGTCCATTGAGTTCAAGAAGGCTTTGCAATGCTTTACCTTTGCAAAGCCTTTTTGCACTCAAGGGACGAAATACACCCCACCCATGCTATTATGTTGATTATGAGGCGTAAAACATAAAACAAACCAAGAACATGAACTTTTGATGGCAAAGAAATAATTACAAATGTAAAAAAATAAAATGAAAAACCGACCGCCCACATGCAATTTTACAAAAAATGACCCGAGAAACAGATGTACTTTGTGAGGCCGTCTTTTTATTTTTGTATTAATCACCCCCATTGAAACGAGCTGTAGTATTGTAGTTCAAAAGCGAATAGATAATTTGAACCAGATCGCGACCTAGTCGCGACCCGGCCGCAATTCTCTGCCCACTGTTCTGCCCGCGACACCAGGTCACCTGCCTGAAATTTTAGCCCTGAAAAGAAACGCGACACAATTGCATCTCAAATGCCAGTTCAGTTTGTTTTCTTGATTCATTCTTGACTTTGCAATATTTTATTGATAAAATTTCGATCCACCGCTGTACATGTATCTCGACCAGATTGTGTTCCTATCGCGATTCGTGTCGGGAAGGACTAACCCCCTGTCTGAGAAACTTTAACCCTTTTCCAAACCCGAAAGGCAGACGACTCTTGCAAACAAAATTCTTGAATAACTCATATTTTTTTATTTTTTGCGTCAAAAACATAGCTTATGATCCCTCATTGGAACGAGCTTAACGAGCTCGTTCCAATGAGAGCCCATAAGCTATGTGCTTTGGAGACAAAAAATGAAAAAAAAAATAATCCAAACTGAATGGTAAATTTTGTGAATAGCGCTGGCCGGTTTTAGCCGTTACGTTAGTTAAAGGTTTAATGTGGTCCTTTCGTGGGGGATACCCTAGCCCCATATCAGGGAACACATACCCCCTTGTTAGGGAAATCCTGCGCCACCACTGGAAAGGGACCGTCTTTTGCGATCACCGAACAGCGGTATGAATATTTGTTGGTGGGAAGCAGTTGGAAGGACAACCATTTTATTAAGGATTTTTTTATCCTTTTTCATGAAAAAATCTCTTTAAATATTAATAAACAAACTGACCTTGAATCGAGTGAAATGGGATGTAACCTATTCATTTCTTTTTATTATAAGTGACGTCCTTGTGCGACTATTTTGGGCACTTGTCTTCGTCACTTAATCGACGTAACATCAAATAAGTTACTTTTTCAATAAATATTTCTCAATGAGTTTACACCCGTTTGCTCGGTTGGCAATAAAATGCGTCTTGCGGAAGCAAAGGTGTGTTCCTTCCTATTTAATTCATTGCCAAAAACAATAAGTGAAACTCGCAACGAGACGCTTTATCAATGAATATGCTTAAATTTATTCTTAATGTTATAATTGAAGAAATGTGTTCCACTTGATGATTTTGTTCAGTGTATTGTTTCTGAGGTATTATTTCCAGGGACAGCGGAAGCACGGGGGTAGAGTGGCAGCTGCCCTCCCTGCCTTCGGACCACGGGGGCGAGATGGGGCTGACAGTACCCTTCCCAGGTTATGCACTCATTTTTTTTCAATCATTTATTCTCGAAGTAAAGCTAAAATACACCCAAAATCCGTTCTGGGAGCTTACAAAATTCAATGGGGGAGTTGGGGAGGAGGTGTACCCCTCCCGATGGGAGAAGGGCACCTCCTCTCAAACTCCCATATTTCGGGTCTTCGGCCTTCGAGACATGCATGCTTCGGGATGTCATGGTGGGGCTGCTAGTGCGAGTAAATTCCATTTCCCAGGCGTCTGCGCCCCCCCCCCCCCCAATGAAGTGCTTCCGACGCCCCTGATTACTTCTTCATTCGAAATTAACCCCATCCACACTGATGTCAAAATTTCAACCTGCAAAGTTTTCCCATAATGTAACTTTGAATTTAACCAATTCAATCTTGTTTGATAGCTATCAAACAAGATTGAATTGGTAATTATTGCTTACATTCATAGTGGCGCACTATCAAACAAGATTGCATGGGTTAAATTCCCAATGAATTATTGGAAACAATCGAAGCTTGAAAATATTTATAACTTTGACACTAGTGTCTAGGGGGTTAATCCAGCACCTCATAGGAGGAGAGATGACATATTGAAAAGTAAAATTTATTAATTTAATATCTGCCCAAAGACATATCATATGACCAGTCAGTGGAACGAGCTCGCTGATCTCGTTCCAATACGGGTGAGTGAGGTGTGTGTGTGTGAAATGGGGAGGGCGGCTGAGGTTAAATATCTTTTGGGGACAAAAATTGAAAAAAGGTTGTAAAATTTCATGGGTTTTTAATGAATAGCGCCATTCAGATGCATTCGTTAAAGGTTTAACATTCTCACTTCGAAACTGAATCAGAACTATAGTCAGAACTTAGACAAGAGGGGCAATGGGGCATACCTTCCCCAATGTATCTTATTATTAGCAAATTGTAGAGGGTAAGGATACGCCCTTATGAGAACAAATTCATATGTATCGATAGCTACACGTATTGCCTATACGAAACTGGGGTTTAATATATTCATTCTTTGGTTTTGTAGGGACTGGGTGATATCAAGTAAATTTACGAGAGTAACAAACGCATTTATTTTCATGAAAAAGAACGTATTTCATTGGTAATCTACCATCTCCAAACGGAAAAGTTCTTTTCTTAAGAGAAGTGTGAAGCCCCAAACCCGCTTCAATGTCGTCTTCATTTTCAGAATCACTAGTATATCATCACCTCTACCCCCTCAAACATCAGCACCGTCTTCATTACCGTTTATAAATTACACAGGCAGAATGGGTTGATTCGTTAGGTAAAGGTTTAATGCAATTAGGTTACGACATGGGACATGGAATCCTCCAGAACTGGTTGAGAGCTGCAATGATTTTGTGAAAAGGGTTCGTCAGGAATCAGGACTGTAAAAAAATTAAGGCGTGGAAGGGATGACGAAATCCTACAAAGTTACGTTGGGGCAGTTTTTCAATTAAAAAAACTTCAGTTCAATACGCAAACAGTGCAACGCTTGATTCCCAGTTCCGTGCTACACATTTCCCGGTACTAAACCACTTACCCCACTCGGCTACCGACAGACTTGCACTGAACCACTTACCCCACTTGGCTACCAACGAAGCTATACTGAACCACTTACCACACTCGGCTACAGACGAACCTGTACTGAACCACTTACCCCACTCGGCAACCAACAAACCTGTACTGAGCCACTTACGCCACTCGGCTATCAACGGGCATGTCCTGGACCACTTACAATACCAGGTTACCGTCGAACCTGTGTTCGTCCACTTACATTACCCGGCAACCGACGGACCTGCACCGAACCACTCTACTTCCGACGGACCCGTACTGGGCCGCTCCGCTACTGACAGACATGCACTGGACTACTTACACCTGTCGGCTGCTGACGCGCTTGTGTTGGACAATTTGCACAACTCGGCTACAGATTGGCCTGGTGCATTGGTCTACTTACAGCACTCGGTTACTGACAGATCTATACTGAACAACCTACTCTACTAGGTTACCGACGGAACTTTGCTGAACCACTTACGGAACCAATTTCACCGCTCGGCTACTAACGGACCTGCACTGGACTATTTACACTATTGGGTGGATCTGTACTGAACTACTCACACCACTCGGTTACCGACGGTCCTATATTGAACGATGTCCACCACTTGCTGCCCGACGGGCCTGTGTTGATTCAACACTGCTGAACCACTTACACCACTCTGCTACTGACAGTCTTGTACTGAATCGCGTGCACCATTCGGCTACCGATGGACATGTACTGTGCTATACTTACACCAATGGGCTGCCGATGGACATGTACTGGAGTACTTACACCACATGGCTACACCACTTGCACCACTCGATTAAGGATTAAGTGCCTTGCCCAGGTACACAACGCAGTTAACCCTTACCTTTTGGTTTAAATTCCAATGCCGGAACTACTGAGCAACGGCCCCCGTCCATTCTTCTATTCCATGCAAATGATCTTTAACTTTAACATTTAATTAACATGAAAATCAGACGACACTTGCAAATAAAATTCTTTAATAACTACTTTTTTTCATTTTTTGTCTCAAAAACATAGGTTACGACCCCTCATTGGAACGAGCTCGTTCCAATGAGGGGTCATAACCTATGTTTTTGAGACAAAAAATAATGAAAATTAATTGGCGATTTTTGAGAATAGCGCTGGCCGGTTTTGGCCGTTACGTTGGGTAAAGGATTAATGAAGAATAAGCTATAAAATCGATCCCGTATGGATTGATTTTAACCCTGTTAATCATGTGGTATATTTTATTTCAGACTAGTATCATCAGTTGAAAGAGTCCCTGTTCATGATTTAGAGGTTGATCGATTAATTTTTTCAGCATTCAGCCTTTGGGCTGAACTGGGAAACTGGTAAAGTTTATTCAACAGAATATTATAGTACAATAATTGTGAAAATCTGTAAATGTAAGTAATTATAATGATATTCTGTTAGGAGAAAGCATGGCCAGATTGGCCGTCTCCCTGCTGTCTCCAATAACGTAAACATAAATGTGTTGAGAATGTGTCAGAAGAAGCTCTCTGGTTCTATAGAAACTAATTATAATAACAATGTTGATCTCTAAACAGTTCCTTATATGCAACGGGATGATGGGATAAGAATAATGGGATTGGGATAATGGGATAGAAGAATAAATGGGTAGATGGGTAGATGAGATACAAATAGATCAATAAATAAGTCATGGAAGACACCTGACCTTTTCATTGATCCAACATTCATTGGCGTCTACAATCGTTACAGTAGGGATTATTGCAAGTTACGCTTGAAGAGTATGAATTTAAAATTGACATGAAAAGTTTCTTCTTGAATGATCCTCTAGTGGGAGTTTCTCTTAAAGTTCTATCGAGCTCATTCCATACTTTCGGAAAAGTGTACTTTGGTAACTGAGCCGAAAAATTGGTCCTTGGTTTACCACACTGCAACAGGCCTACTTGCCTTGTATCCATGCCTGTTGGATATATATTGATATTAAAGAGGTTTTCAAACGTTTTTGGTAAATTAGAGTGGTGCCAGTCAAACATAAATAAGGATACATTCAACTTGTAGAGGTCTTTCAGTTTTAATATTCTACACCTTTTAAACAGCGGACCAGTGTGGCAATTATATTTTTTATTATTAATCAGGCGGATTGCTGGAAATGCTGGAAATATGGCTTGGACCAACCCTAAAACTCACTGAGCAGCTTTATACTTAACCCCAAGGCACATGATATGAGAATTTGTTATTTTAATTTTTTTTTAAATTGTTCAAAAAGCTCGTTCCAGTGAGGGGTCGATTTGATTTTATTGAAATATCTAGATTTCTTTCAACTGATCAGTTTATAAATTACACAGACAGCTTGGGTTGATTTGTTAGGTAAAGGTTTAATGCAATTAGGTAACGACATGGGAGGGGGAGCGCGGTGGCTCAGTGATAGACTGTTGGACTTCTATGCTAGAGGTCCCGAGTTCGATCCACGTCCGGGACGACCTGCGTTGTGTTCTTGGGCAAGGCACTTTATCCAGGTTGCCTACATTGGGGTGGGGGGGGGGGGGGGGGAGGGGGGGGGGGGCACGATGACGCCGTGCACTAAGGCGTACTGTACGTCGATGGTGCACATGTCTTCAACCGCTGTAAACCTGCTTGAGCGGAGCTTGAACAGAGTTAGAATGTTGAGGAGCTGACAGTTGCTCGTCGATGCTCGGTGGTTCTCTTCGGGTACTCCGGCTTCCTCCGCCCGTAAAACTAAGTATATGACCTTAAACACAAATAAATAAATAAATAAAGAAATAATACGTGGGCTTTCGAATTCGAGGCATTAACGTTTTCCGGACGTATTATAGAACCATTAAATCTTTTCTTAACCCTTTACCTAACGTAACGATCAAAACCGGCCAGCACTATTCACCAAAATCGCCAATATTAATTTTCATTATTTTTTCATTTTTTGTCTCAAAAACATATGCTATGACCCCCTCTTTGGAAGGAGCTCGTCAACCTATGTTTTCGTGACAAAAAATGAAAAAAATTAGTTATTCAAGAATTTTGTTTGCAAGTGTCGTCTGCTTTTCATGTTAGGTAAAGGGTTAAATATCTTAGTCCTTACTCTTGTTGTAGAATGCAACGATATGTAATAAACATATTGCGTTTCATACGTACGGAAAGAGAGATTACAAGAGACACACAAGTGCTCAATAGAGAAGAACAGATGAGGATTTTTTCGAAAAGTTATCTGCATAAAAAAAATTACAGAATACAGTTCCATCCCACCCCACCCCACCCCACCCCAACCAAAACCCCTTAGTTCCAGACAGGAAAAACATTCTAAAATCTCACAGCAGCTTGTACAGTGACTGTCGAACGAAAGGAGAAACTGTCTGAAGCACTCTAAGCTTGGACATTCTTCAAAACCAACATGCTACTTGTTACGGTCGATTTGGAAAGTGTTTTGAAATAACGTGCAACGCGGTATGATATCACATCCTCTTCTTGCTTTCCCTCCTTCAAATTGGGATCGATTCATCCTTGAAATGCTACTTACTGCTATATATTACCCCCCAACAACCCCCCCCCCCCCCCCCCCATACACACACATAAAACACACAGGCCCACACAGATGTCTCTCAGGTGAAACTTCCACGAAGCAAAACAAGGAACTCCGCGAATGGGGCGAATGTTTATTAATATGATTTGGCGCACGCCCCCTCCCCCACCTGTTCCTTTTTAAATTTTCCAATAAGTGCATATACATGTGGCCATAAATAGGTATTTAGCTGCGGGTTAGTTTAAATAAATTGTGTATAGTTACATTATATTCTTGGCAAACTAATGTTTAGTCTTATTATTCCATGCCTGGCATTCTTAAAAATGCAGAAGGGATAAAATCGTTCTCCTCACATGGCCTAGGGGAGCGATTAGCTCTCCTCAAGCTTACAAAAGAGCTAAAAGTGGAAAAATGAAGTTGTACTATTAATGAATTTTGCCTAGTGGGCTTTGTACATTTTATTTGGTGCTGCTGACCAGGTAGTTTCTGTGAGGCGGCTACACTGCCCCTCTCACACCTCCGGGCCTTGGTAAGGCCCGGAGGTGTGGGAGGGGCAGTGTGGCCATATTGCAGAGATCACTAACATAGCAGAGATCTAAAAACCTGTGGATTTTAGGAATAGGCTGTTGTGGTAATCATTATTTTCTGAGGCTAGGAGGGCTATTTTTCGCCCTCCTCAATTTTTTTTAAGGCGAGCAGTAGGCGAGCGAATAAATCGCTCTCCTGAAAATGCCAGGCCTATTACTCCACAATTCCAGTCAGCTCACGTGCAAGGAAACGGTCGTGTAAATTCAAGATGAGTTGGCGGGGGAAGGGCAGGGAAATGGATATTTATGTACACGTCCCTTGACGATTCGGGTTGGACTTCCAAGTCAGCCCCCCCCCCCCCCCATTACATTTTCAGGCCTCACTCCCTTTTAGCATTTTTCAAATGACTCTTTCGTCTGTTATGTTACATCCCCAACTTGTCATGTTTTTGACAATGTACTATTTTTTCTTCAGAAGATGTATCGTATGCCTTGATTATCTGTCGATACGCATCTATTTTAAGATAACACGGAAGTGTGAGTGTTTTTATTACAGGTCATATACAACTCTATGACTTCGGTCAAAATCATCAAGCTATCAGCATTAAAACTCAACTTACTGCTCAAGGTGACACGCTCATAAAAGTCAGGTTATCCTCAGGTCAAACCTATATAAGAGATAAGTATATTTTTAATGATTGGGTTTTTATCTCTTTAATAACTATACTAAAGTTACTAAACTGTTACCTTTTATGTGAAGTGATTGTAAATAGTAAGTCTATATCTTCAGTTTTAATATCTCGGCAAAACGATCAACCCCTTTTCATTAACCGATGGTAAACGCCATGTTGCCCCTTGAGTGCAACAAGGTGCCATCTGCAATGCTTTAACATTTAACGCTCGAGGGGCGATATGTAATTACTGCTCCAAATTATAGACAGTCTTCTTAATATGCACTTGAAAAAATGTTCTTTTTTGGTTCTCCTCAGGTAGAACCTGTTTAACTCTTCACCCAACGTAACGGCCAAAACGGGCCAGCACTATTCACAAAAATCGCCAATTAATTTTCGTTATTTTTTTAATTTTTTGTCTCAAAAACATAGGTTATGATCCCTCTTTGGAACGAGCTCATCGAGCTCGTTCCAAAGAGGGGTCATAACCTATGTTTTGGAGCCAAAAAATGAAAAAAAGTAAGTTATTCAAGAATTTTGTTTGCAAGTGTCGTCTGCTTTTCATGTTATTTATTTATTGGTGTTTAAGGTCACATACTTATGCACACTGGCTAATCGTGACCGTGACAGTTTTATGGGTGGAGGAAGCCGGAGTACCCGGAGAGAACCACCGAGCAACGACGAGCAGCTGTCAGCTCTCCAACATCGTAACTCTGAACTCTGCACCGCAGCACAGGCAGGGATAGATTGGTTGAAGACATGCGCACCATCGACGTGCAGTACGCCTCAGTGCACAGCGTCATCGTGCCCCCATGTAGGCAGTCGGGGTGAAGTGTCTTGCCCAAGGACACAACGCGGTTGCCGCAGGTGGGATTCGAACCGAGGACCTCTCAGCTTGCAGCCTGCACCTCTACCAACTGAGCCACCGTAAAGAGTTAATTTGTCGTATCGACGACGCAAATAAAGCAGAAGTGGTACCGACCATTCTCCGTCATAAATACTAATGCCACCGGCAACCACAAGCGCCGAGAGAGAGAGAGAGAGAGAGAGAGAGAGAGAGAGAGAGAGAGAGAGAGAGAGAGAGAGAGAGATTGCCCCCGGGGCCCGGGATTTGGTGTTTGAAAAACGTGTAGGTTGACCTGTCGACACGTCTGAGCTGAAAGTCGTGGGAAGGCTTATTGTCCGAGCCTCTGGCGCTGGTGGAAGTGGCAAGAGTACGTAGTTGCATTACGGGCCAGGTTCCATTCAAATAAAAAAAACCCCTTGTTCCCGTCTATTGGTTTTCCACCGGTCTTTCCTGCATCGTGGACGTGACGATTATCTTTGGAGAAAAAATGCACCATACACACAGAAATACAGGTAATAAAATACCTAAATTGGAAGGAAATAATTGAGTAGATATTACCAAGAAAATGCAGGAGATGCTTCTCCTAGCACTAATTTAAATAAAAAATTCCGGGGGATGACTCCCAGCCTCCTCGCCCCTATCGCGTCGTGCCTTCGGCGCTCGCAAGGCCCAAAGCGCCCATTCCCATACATTGCCTCGGGCCCGTCCTAGCTCTCGCTCTCGCTCTCAGCGACTCTGCCAACAACGAAATGAATATTCGGCGAAGGCAAAGCTTGATTCATAACTTTCCGGCTACTCAACCTAGAAATAATTATGTAGACGAAGCGAGAGGAAGACATAGAAATGAGTGGGCGTTGACCAAAAGTGAGGTACACCTTTATGTTAGAGATAAAATGATTCAAATCATTCTTGGAAGAAAATGTCAAATCACTGTGGTAATAATTCGAAGAAACAACTGCTGTACATAAGGAACAGACAATTTTCGAGATGTGTGGGCTCCAGACGACTCCCACGCTTGCACTTGGGTATGTACACTTGTGGTTGAGGAGCGGCGTTAATATATAGACAACACGATGAAAGAGATGGGGATAAATATTAATGCTTAAAAAACAGCTGCTTCTTTGTCCTAACTGGAACTTGAATAATTTAAATGAGAGAAAAGAGTGGACGTGACGAGGCGAAATGATTGACAAAATTGAACTTCGTTCAGGGTTATGTTTAATAGACGTCAGAGATGAACTATTACGCTGTCATATGTCTAAACGGGGATGACTCCAGAAGGAGAGGGGAGGGCCGGTCGGCCGGCCGGCCGGCCGGCCGAGTGGAGCTGTGACATTATGTTGGGAATCCTGCAGCGGCCATTCGCTACGTTGGAGAAAAAACAAATGAAAACTCGTCCTGGAACAATGTATAAAATGTGAAAAGTCCTAGTACAAGAATGAAATTGAATTTACTAATTTCGAACGTAGACGTGATTATTATTTGCTTGCGTGTGGCCCGGAATGGGCCAAGAAACTGTGATTCGGGGCAGTACGTAGCCAGGATTCTATAGTACAGATGTCCATCCATTTTTTCTGTTTTTCTCTTTTTCTTGTGTTTTTGGGTTGGTGGGTGGGGAGGGGGGTAATATACAGAAGGCCCCTAGACCTCCCCTAGAAAATGTTGCAAAATTTAGTGACCCAAGAGCGAATCCAAGGTCTTTGTAGCCCATGTAGGTCACCCAAGCATCTACTATCATGAGGGTTATTCGAGCCACTGAAAATAATGTATCAGGGTACTTGGTTTTGTCTCAAAATATCCTGGTGTACCAGCTATCTCCAACCCTGTTCTACAAGTACACAAACAGAATCAGTTGTTTGGTTGCAACAACTACAACTGAGAACTGCATGGAAAGAGCCAGATAGCAGAGAGAGAGAGAGAGAGAGAGAGAGAGAGAGAGAGAGAGAGAGAGAGAGAGAGAGAGAGAGAGAGAGAGAGAGAGCAGTGACTAGAACAAGCATTGCTTGCTAGAACAAGCACAAGCAAATACTACTGCAGCTTCCTGGACGTCTGTTCGCCTTAATCTTGCAATGCAAGTCAAAAATATTTCTTGTGCTTTCAAGCTAAAGTACCCGTTGAAATAAATTTTAGGGTAACCACTCATGTGACCTTACAAAACAATGAACACACGCGAAACCGAACGGAGTGGCAGTGATGTCCATTATTACAAGGGTTAAGCCAGGGAGGGTCATGGGGGTCGTACGACCCCCCCCCCCCCCCCGAATTCGAAAGGTCCACGGCCGATATTATCCACAGCAATTTAAACCTTTACCTAAACTGAAGAGCAGACGACACTTGCAAAAATAATTCTTGAATAACTAATTTTTTTCATTTTTTGTCTCAAAAACATAGGTTATGATCCCTCATTGGAACGAGCTCGACGAGCTCGTTCCAACGAGGGGTCATAACCTATGTTTTTGAGACAAAAAATGAAAAAAATAATGAAAATTAATTGGCGATTTTTGAGAATAGCGCTGGACGGTTTTGGCCGTTACGTTACGTAAAGGGTTAATACCTGCCTACATTGAATTTGATTCACTTTCATTCAGCTCGAAATCTTTGAACACTACTGATATCAAATATTAATTTTGCGATTTTTTCCAGGAGACCCTTCCCCACCGAACCACCACCGATGGCCAAAGGTCAAGTTGGAGGGGATTATGAGAGGGGGTCACCCCTCCCATAATCTTCTCCAACTTGACCTTTGGCCAAGGATTGTCCTCTGGCCAAGATTTCAGACTTTTTAGTTACCAGAGATTCTCATCCTTGAGTTACATTGTGGGCGACCCCCCATTAAAAAATAATGCTGGCTACACCCCTGCATACTGTCAACCGCTTCATATTTCTTTACGTATAACTCAATAAGGCAAACTCCTAAATGGCTGATATTGACAATACTTTATCAATGTATTTAGAATGATAGACTTTCGTAATGGTAGTTCATCGTTTCGCTTTGCAAAGCAGCGAAAATACGCAACTTGATTCAAACTTTACGCAGTCACATTTCTTCATGTTCTTTGCCCTTGTTCAGCTCGGATTTACCATATTATTAACACTGCAATTAATACTTACAATAAAAGTTAATTTTAACACAATGGACACGCGCGTAACATACTAATATCGATTTATTTAACTTTTGAGTAGAATTAACGTTAGTCATTTTCTGACAATGCTTGAGCGCTGCTAATGTTTCACGTGTGATTTGGTTTGCAAACAAAGGTCACGTGAGGGCGGCGCACGTGACAAGATGGGAAATGCTGATATCTTCTATTCCAAACGTTGACATCATTACTTGTGAAGCTCTCTCGGGGAGCTTCTCGAAGAAATGATGCCAACGCTTGGAATTATCAACAGAGTAAAATGGGATGACAATTCACGTGTGTTATTCCAGCAGCTAGTATTTTTCTGACGCTCAGGTTAATGGTGGAGTGGTGGGAGGGGGAGAGTAGACTTTAAAGAGTTAAGCCGACTTTTTTTTCAAAGCCTCTCTAAGATTCAGCGATCTTAGAGTCATGAAGTATTTCTAGCCAACGCCTGGGCCTAGTTAATCATTTACCTAACATAACAGTAGTATAACATTATCCTCGATAGATATCCTCAAATAATACAATACCAGGCCATAGGTATCCTCAAATACCGAAATGAGTCGAAGAGACGTTCGAGGAATCACTAGAACGAGCAATTACTCGTTAGCTCATTTGCTCGATGGACTTCGAGTCTTTCGAGCACTGCCTTCAGTAACAACTCGATGGCTTATTGGGTTTGGGAATGCTTTTGATATACACAAGGGAGATAACTCTGTATACAGATTATGGGAAAAGAAGCAATCTGATTGGTTAATCAGCTTCCGTAAAATGAACTGATTGGATGATCCGAATAACTGAAACAAGAACAAGTGTTCTCGGAATAGGATAGGAACTACTGGTATTACGTACCGCCTTACCAGTAACAGGATGATACAAAACATTCGGTAGGTAAATACTATCAACGGTTAAGATGGGACCTACAGGGAAATACACCAACCATACTCTGCTGCCATTCTGTACTACCAGGCATTAACCCACTCCAGAATACCGCTTGATAATATGAAGCACCTGGTGGATCAGTAGGACCAAGGGCCAACAAGAGACCTACAGGGGTATGTACAGCCTATGCTATGCTACCGTTCTAAACTACCAAGCATTATCCCCTCCTCCCACCCCCACAATATCACTAGACCTACCATAATGTACTATACCAGCCATATAATAAAACAAAGCAATCAGTTGGTTAATAGTACCAAGCACTAACAGGAGGCCTATAGGGGTATATACCGGTCATACTATACTACCGTCCTAAACTACCAGGCATTACCCCTACCCACAATACCCCTATGCGTAGCATTGCATACTATCTATACCATTCATAGGGTAACATGAAGCATTAGGTACATAAATAGTACTAAGGGATAACATGGGATCTATATGGGTACAAAGCGTACATCGTATACTACCATACTGAACTACTATGCATTACCCCCCCCCCCCCCCCCCCATAGACCAGTCACATAAAGCATTAGGTTGATTAGTAGTACCAATGGCTTTCGGGGGACCCACAGAGGTATATACCGTCCATACTATACTGCCGTTCTATACTGCCAGGCATTACCCCCACCCCACTCCACATTACCACTTTCCCTGCCATAACGTACTACCTATACTAGTCATGGGATGACATAAAGCATTAAGTCGATTAGCAGTACCAATGGCTTTCGGAGGGGAGCCGAGGTATATATCGCCCATACTATACTGCCGTTCTATACTGCCAGGCATTACCCACACCCCAATACAAAATACCACTTGACCCCCTATAACGTACCAGTCATAAAATAATACAAAGCAATCGGTTGGTTAATAATACCGAGGACTAACACAGGACCTACAGCGGTATATACAATGCATCCTACCCCCTCCCCCTTCTAAACAAACGATTATAATACTGCCTGACCTAGCATTACGAACTAAATACCAGCCATAAGATAATACAAAGGATTCGGTAGGTAAATAGTACTAAGGGGTAATTGGCCAACAGACCATTGGACCAAGGACTATCTTGCAATACGACACTGGGCGACCGTCCATTATCCCGATCCCCACAATACTGCTTGACCTAGCTATAGCATACGTAGGATAATATGAAGACCCAAGGGCTAATAGTATACCTACATGGATATATACCATCACTACAATAAAACCGCCACCCCATACGAGAAGTCCGACACCCTCTGACTCGAACAACGTTATGCCAGATTGCATAGTGGACAACAACAGTGGTCAACATCTCTATGACGTCGCGTGCGCATCATGACGTCACGACGTCAATAGCAACGTCAACCGTTTCTCGGAAAAAAACTTTCAAGAAAACCCAACCTCGCCCAGGGAGGGGGGAGGGGAGGTCAGGAAAAAAATTTTGGACGTCAGGCGCAAAAAAAACTTTCAGCTCATCAGGTACCCACCCACCCATTTTTGACAGGAAAAAAATTTTCTTCCGTTTTCAAATGGAGGACCCCTCCCCCCTCCCCCCCCCCCCCTGAAATTGGAGTAATCGGCTTGTGAAGTGCTACAGTGGTGGTTTCCAAAGTGAGTAATGTTACAACTTGATTTGTATTGTTCCAATGACCATTCTTTACTTTTTACTCAATTAGAAATAATTATTTAATTGAGAATAGAAATGTGAATTTAAAAGGTGCATGCAGATACGAACAGCCTTGAGTTCCATATTATCCTAAGCATCATGCTTTTAGCATGTTGCTTTAGGTAATATGGAATTCGGGTAGCAATATGGTCATATCTCTTATTGGACACATATCATAAGCTTCCCTGCACGTTTGTGAGCGTTTTTGTGGATCGGCCAGCACTGGCGTTTCCTTTCTTTTAATGAAACTTACATATATGAATTGGGCAGTGACAACAATACAGAACCAAACATATCACTACCTGAGTTCCATATTGTCCTAAACATCATGCTTTTAGCATGTTGATTTGGGTAATATGGGATTCAGATAGCAATATGGTCATATCTCTTACAGGACACATATCAATAAGCTTCCCTGTCCGAAAGACTTTTGTGAGTGGAGACAGGTTCTCTCTTTTCGTTTTTGTGGGTAATATGGAATTCAGGTAACAGGATGGTCATATCTCTTATAGGACACATATCAATAAGCTTCTCTGCCCAAAAAACTTTTGTGAACGAAAACAGGGAGGCAGGTTCTCTCTTTTCGTTTTTGTGGATCGGCTGGATCGTCCAGCATTGGCATTTTCTTTCTTTTAATGAAACTTACATATATGAATTGGGCAGTGACAAAAATACAGAACCAAACCTATCACTACCTGAGTTCCATATTGTCCAAAGCGACATGCTTTTAGCATGTTGCTTTGGATAATATGGAACTCAGATAGCAATATGGTCATATCTCTTGTAGCACACATACCAATTATAAGCTTCCTTGCAGTTACTTGCTCAAAAGACTTTTGTGAGCGGACACAGGTTGTCTAAGATTTTTCGTTTTTGTGTCAAGTATTTGTTAAATTGAAACTGCATATAGTGTTGCATACAGACGATTTTGTCATCAGAGTGCAAAGGGTTAAAGATCCAGTGCGCTCAACTGGTGTGGTCTGTTAATTTTTAATCAGATACACAGCTAGATACAATCCTAATTCATTTTAACTCAGTTTAACTGCTTTAACTTATTACCCAAAACCACAAGACATATTGACGGGATCATACTCTTGGTGATATGTCAACATTCTATTGCTATTTGACCACAGATAATACAATTCCCAGACCTGTACCCATCTCATGCCTACCTCTAGAAGGCCTTGGACATTGCGAAACTGCTTAATAAGGATTACTGATGAGTCTGGATGACGTTACTTCAAGCGAAATCAGGCTAAATGCAGACAGGAAAAAAATTTTGGAGGCTGGAAAAAAATTGCTTTTCTGCCACCAGGCACACCCACGCACCCCCACCTGACGTCCGGAAAGAAATTTTGTGACCCCCCCCCCCCCGCCTCACCATTAATTTCCCATCACACATCCATACTCTATACCTATAGCCCCATGCGTACATATATCACTATACATACCATAGTATACTATATATGCAGTAGGTACACCACTTGTCGGATCTAGCTTCAAGGAGCCGAACTTTTGCACCGGCAACAGTTGCACCGGCAATGGCTCCGGTTCCTATATATATGGGAATTTAACACTAGCTGCACCGGCAAAGCTCTGTGTAATAAGGGTCGATCGAGTACATGCTATACTACTCATAGCGACCAAAACGGCCAGAAATTAACCAGAATAAGCCTACCACAGCCTAAAATATCTCGGAAGTTTGTCAATATCACCATGCAAATAAGAGTATCGTTGGAACCAGCTCGTTCAGCTGGTTCTTCTGATATTCATATGTGCATGGTTTTATTGAAAAATTGTGAAATTTGTTTTCGAAAAATGTGAAATTTAATTTATTTTTTAAAAATACTGCGTTAGATAAAGGGTTATTTCCGAATGGAAATACTCGCTAATTATGGCCATACACCCGATTAAACATTAAGTGCTCTTGTGGTTTGCTAATTCGTCCAGAATATAGGCCAGGTCCAAACACTGATCATCTCTTGACCTACATATATTCCGGAACAATGCTTCTTGTCAAGCGTGCATTAATAATATAGAATTGGGTCAAAACAAACATGAATAACTGCACACAAAAGGTTTTTTATTTCAGATGACAAGAAGGTTTTATAATTCTTGAAATTCATCACAAGAGGTTTTATCTCATTTTCTTGAGTTATTAAACGCACCATAGGGGACCTGCCTTCTCCACATACTGCCAAAACACAGCTTAGGTGGATGTCTTTGTTTGAAGCTCTCATCGAGAGGAACCCAGATGAAAGTTAATCGAAATAAAAGTTGTTTAAAAAACTTACAATGCCTCGAGGGTCACTCATGATTGTCCGCCACATCAATACACCATTGACCTTGGTTCCTCGTATTATTTCATCATTCGAAAAATATTAGTCTCCCACGTGTTTTTTGAAAGCAAAGCATAAAAAATAGACAGTGACGCAAAATGGTTTAAAAAATTTATGTTCTGCTCGAGTTACTATAGCATTGTCGAGAATGAAGCGATGTGTGCGTTGTGTCGGGGTGTCGAAAATGGAGCTGTGCTGTTCAAACGGAGACATATTGACTTGGGCGCAAAAAACCGAATTTTTGACCAAAGGCAGCGCACGAAGCGCATAGTACCGAAACGGAGATGGCAACGTGCGTGTGGGGAGGGGGGTGGGTCCATTCAAATGTTGCGGCGCTTGGCGATTCTTCTCTTGATAAAGGAAATACTTGTACACTCAGTTGATTTGGGTTGATTTTTAGAATGTATGTCTCCGGACACCCATCCCTTTTGTCCCTTGAAAAGCTGATAAATAAAATATTACAAATCTACATATCTACACTTCCAAAATCAGTTGGGTTAAAAATCAACCAAAATCGACTGGGTTGAGTGAATATGAACCCAAACGGGTTCATATTCTCTCAACCCAGTCGATTTTGTTGGATTTTCAACCCAACTGATTTTAGAGTGCACCGAGGCTCGTTACGAAACAATATTAAATACTCAATCTTTAATTCAGATGTTGCTCTTTCTTATTTCGTATGGATCATTTTAGTCGAAGTGCCTGGGTGGCGACATCGCCGGAGGGGGGGGGGGGGGTACTGTCTGTTGGGTGTTGGGGCGCTTGTGTGGACTCATCACCCCAATAGCAGTATTTGCGTTTGGGAGTTGCTCCGAAAAAGCTACCGAGGAACGGTATGCAATTTTCGGCTTTTCATTCAACGCTCCACTTATCAAAAGCTGGGTTCAACGCCAGGTCGCGCCTCTAGGAAGCGGAGTGTTCCAGCTTGATAACAGTGTGTAGCATGAGCCTTTAAGTATCGTGCTCAAGAAATCAATGCAAGTGGTGCAGGTCAGATGCGAACTCAGAACGTCTTAAACAGTGAGGCGCATTAACCATTTAGCCAGGTGGTTAACTCAGCAAATGCCATTTTGCTAATGAATCGTTTGCCTGCTGCCTGTAGACTTTCATGCACAGAACAAGAATACTCTGTAAGATAACAGAAGTATGTATGTTTCTGGCACCAGTCAACAAAACACGTCTCTTTTCATCAGTGGCGTAGCCAGGGGTGGGCTGAGGGGGCACCCCACCCCCCAAATTTCAATCATGCCCCCCCACTCCCTATGTTAACCCATATAAGGAACATTAGGCAAGAAATTTTAATATCTAGCAATTACTTTGATTCTAAGTCCGTTTGTGTCCATAATTTATAAGTTTCGAAAGGTATCAGTAATTAGGCCACATTGTGGCCTAATTATTGATGCCTTTCACAACTTATAAATTATGGACACAAAAGGACTCTGAGTCAAGGAAATTGCGGGTTTTTTTTCTCGAATTTCAAAATTTTTCCCAAGATAGGGCCCCCGGACCCCCTCCAACGAAAGGGGGACACTGACTCTTGTTCTCGGCATCATCTTGCCTCTGTGAGGCTCGGATGATGCAGCAAATCATATTTTGTATGCCCATCCAGATATTACTCTTGCCCCACTAACTTTGATATCCTGGCTACGCGCCAGCTTTTCATAGACGTAGCCTGCTTAATTTCATTTTTCACCTTTGCAGCAGTCATAACTGTATTATGACTGCCGCAAAGGTGAAAAAATGAAAGGTTCTGATGTTGGTAAGGATTCCGGCGATGTCGAATCCGAGATGCATTTTGTCAAGAACAGACCGGCCTATATACAAACATCAGAGAGCATTTGTTTTCAATAATTAATTGGAACAACTTGCACTTCCCAAATGCAAGGAAAAGAAGATCGATTTGAATTTATCATTAAAAATAACACACCCGCATTATGCAACTCCATCTGCAATATAATCCTGCTGTTCTTTGGGAAAAGAGACACAATAATTGCAAAATCGTTGGTCATTAAACTGGTCTATGGTTTTGACGGTATATACTTGTATTTATGATACATTAGCCTTATCACTCTTCAAAAATAGCTATTTCGTTTGTTATTAGTTAAATATAATCATGTCATATCTCTTTTAACCCTTTGAACCCTGGTGGTATCTTCCATGTCAGTTCAGTAGCAGCAATTAGAAGAGTCCATATTCATTATTTGGGGTAGGCCAATCAATATTTTCAACGTGCAGCCTCGGGGCTGCACGTTGAAAATATTGATTGGTCTACCCCACACATTTACTGAACAGCCGTCCTATTTAATGACGTTATGACGTATCGTGTTCCTGGCCGGAAAAGCGGCCGCTCGAGTGCAAAGAGTTAACTCTGTGCAATCTGCCTCTCTGTAGGTGTTATTTTGCTTGAATGAACTTTTACTATTACGCAGATGTAATGGTTTTTGCGCGACGAAGGCGCGCAGGGACGCTGTAGGGCAAGCCCCTTTCGACCCTCTTTAACTGTGGCATTTAAGTCTTGTCTGGCAGTGGTTAAGGAGGAGAAGGTGTGAGTACTCAGCGGCGCTTGTGTCGTTTCTGTTTTTTTTTAGAGGAAGTGGTTTGGATGGAGAGACCGTGGCCATTGGCGTTGTTGGGAGATTGCCCGGGGGTGACTGTCTTGGCTCGTATGGTCTGGTCCTGGCCGAATCTGGAGTAGTTACGAGTGGTTTGGGAGGTGTCTGAGGCTTTTGTTGTGACTGTATACCTCCGCCAGTTTGGTAGTTATCCCTTTGATCATCCCGAGTAGCTGTTGTTGTTCTCGTTCTGCTTCCTCTTGATACCGGTCTCGCTCTTCCTGGCGTTTCTGGCTGCCCTTTTTAATCTGCTCCAGGCGTGTGTCGAGATCCTGGTGTTCTGGTTCCAAAGGGAAAGGTGAGTGAGGATCAGGAAGTGGCGAGAGGGCAACTTCCGTTTCCGCATGTGAGGCTCCACGAACACCTCATCCGACAACTCCGGCTGGGGAGCCAGCTGTTGGATGGGTCTGTCAGTGGGAGTGGGGGGGGGGGGGGGGGGGGGGAATGGCGGTCGCCTCTGGCTCTTTCTTTTCCCCACCTTTCCCTCTCTTCTTCTCCAAGAACACCTCCAAGCGTGGGCATTCCTCCGCTTGGTGGACGGGCTTTTTCTTCTCGTCTTCTTCTCTTTTCAGGGCCTCCAAACCCCCTTGGGTGACGACCAGTATGTGAGGGGATCCTCTCACTAAAGGTGCTACCTCTACCCATGGGTGGTAGCGTGGTGTTCTCATTGGTAGTCGTACTAAATTCCCAAGTCAGATAGACGCTCTCACCCTTCTCCTGGACAGTCCACTGGTAATGGGACGAGAGACGACCAGAGCTGAGATGGTCTTCTGTAGTGTTGCAGGTAAATCCAGTGCTCCCATATTGTTCTAGTTGAGATGTTCACACTGAGATCAGAGGTGCGAAAGAGTGAACGTTTACTATTACTGACTTGATTTATTAATGAAATGAGGAAGAATATTATTTAGCGGTAAAATGTTACGTGCGAATGATGCATTGTCCCTACATTCGCACCACCCATACCCGTTATAGCTACAGATGACAAAACTAATGCACATTATTATCACCACTCCCAATATCGCGAATTAATTTGATTGGAGATTTTGAATCCTTTAGTAAATCGCCTATTATCACATGACAAAGTGTAAATATTATTCCGACGTTTTTAATATTTATAGTCGTTTACGACAATAATAGCCTCCCATTACCCTCAATTTACAACACGTGTTACTTTATTACTTCTTGTCTACCAAACGACATGTGTAATATCATAAACCACTTCATTTACTCTGTTTCCCGTAAATTTTGTTACATAACGTATCTTGTGATTCTTGCACACAGATACCTGATGAGTTTTTACAAAAAGAATCACTCATTTCTTGACGAATTTGTATCTTCTGTAAATTACAAGAAGATGAGGATGACTCCAACAAAAATCAAATACAGCTTCCAAAGTACTGCACCCTGCACGCCTCGACTCGTAAAACGAAGAGACATTCGAATCGGTGTCTTCCCATTTCATCAATTCCCATTTCATCAACTGCCTCTAAAATTATATTTCCCATTTCATCAATTCCCACTTCATCAATAGATTTTTTTTCAGGTGTGTTTTGTAATTACATATTATACATTTTAAAAATACAATTAGCCAGTTGATGAAAAATCTATATTTTGAGGGTTTATTGTATAACCACTTTCCAGACATTTGTCAGACGAATGTTTTGATAGTGGTTATACAATGACTAGTCACCACAAAGAGAACAGAGTTTCTTATTTATACGTTATTGCATATTAACACCATGATAGGCATGCAGACACAGTTGTAATTTTATCTCTCTAACACACTTTAAATATTTTATTCAGAGCAACTGGATTACTACACATAATAAGTGGGGAAAAGTAACATATAACATTTAAATATCTATCAGAAGGTAACATTTAAAGCACAATACTCTAGTAACATACTATTACTTCAGAATGCCTGTTGGCTTTCTAAATTAATTTGTCTCTTTTGAGTAACAAATTAGTTTAGAATGCCCAGTGGCATTCTAAACTAATTTGCTACTCAAAAGAGACAAATTACTTGAGAATAGGCATTCTAAACTAATTTGTTTCTAAATTAATTTGTCTCTGAAAACATATTTTCATTCTGTTGATGAAGTGGGAATTGATGAAATAGGAAAATATAATTTTAGAGGCAGTTGATGAAATGGGAATTGATGAAATGGCAATAAACCATTCGAATCATATGGGTACCCGAGACTTGTCTCATTGAACCAATAAAAAAGACAGACTCGAGAAACTCTCAGAATCAACTGAAACGAACAAATTTAAAGTGAACAAATCTCAGAACTGGAGCTCCACAACCTACTTTTAACCCTAATGCTAAAGAAAATTGTAGCAAGAACAAAATATTAATTTCCGCAAATGACAGGGCGACACAAAAGTTACTAAAGCCTTTGCGGCGAGCTCCTAAGAGGGTGAGCCCGTGCTGATCACTCTTCAAGCACCTGATCAACTTAGTCTACTAAAGCTTTACAGTTGCATTTCACCAATGAATACAACTTTGACCAGTTCCATGTAATTTCTCCACTGCAATCATCTTCTAACCCGAAGGCTAACCTTCGGGTTAGAAGATGGTTGAAGTGGAAGAAATGGACCGACCCTCGACCAAATTGTGGCAAGCACAACAAAGTAGAGAGATTTATAATCGGTGTATGAAGCGAAAAAACGTGGTCATCAGATTCGAAAGTATTATATATTTATCGGTGCCCCCCCCCCCCCCCCTCACACACATATATACATACCCCACCCCAGCACCCCAGTCTTGTGGGGATTTGCTGTTGTTTTCTAGGTGGCAAACACTGGCAGACAATTCCCCACCATATCGGGAAGACAAACCCTGTCCGATTGTTTTCTTTGTGAGGACTCGGAGAAAACAAAGGAAATCTTTGTGGGAATACAGACACTATTGTCTAGGTTGTCCTTGGGCAAGACACTTCATCCTGATTGCCCACATGGGGGCACGGTGGTGTTGTGTACTAAGACGTACTGCAAGTCGACGATGCACGTATCTTCGACCAATGCTAACCCTGCTTGTGCGGAGTCTGGCAGTCGCTCGCCGTTGCACGGTGGTCCTCTCCGGGCATTCCAGCTTCCTCCACCCCTAAAACTGTCCGACTCGAGGTGACGCTGGCTGTCGAAAGTTTCGTTAAACCCTAATGAATAAATAAATTGTATAGGTTCCCACAAATTCCGGATTACAGATCCCCATACTCACACATTGAACACCTTCTGTTACATTCGTCAGGGCTTTAGAATCAGGGTAATGCCACTTCCATGGGTCCATTTTTAAATTCTATCCCCTCGGATGAACACTAGTGAGTTCGAGGTGTCTTGGACCTTTTGTCCTCCACCCTACCACCACTACACACACACGCACGTTCGACGAGGTTCCTTCTGTTGCATTCGTAAAGACATGAGAATGAGGGAAATTTTATTTCCATGGATCTACTTTCCAGTTTTCCCTCCGTGAGAAACCACGGTTAGTTAGTTCAGGTAGTCTTATACATTTGCCCCCGTGCCACACACAACACACATTTAGAGGTCCCTCCGCCTCTGATTGTAAGCCAGGATCGGACAATAACTATCATATTCGTGGAGCAAAAATGTGGGGCCTGTGAAAGTAGAATGTCTAGCACGTTTCAGGGAGCATTGGCAGGACATTGTGCCTTTTCACATAAACACATTTCGGCACATCAGCATGTTCCTATGTGCTGCATGTAATGTGTACAGTAGAACATAAACATATCTAGGGAAATCAGAATAAATAGAACAAAGAAGTCATAACAGAGCTTGTAGATACATAGGTAGAAACCGAGAAATTACTGGGAACTCAGAGCCAAGAAAACAATTATGGGGTTGTTTGTGATAATTCTACGAAGTAAATATCGATTCTGGGGAAAATCCGAACCAGAAAAACTACTCTAGTTCAATCGAACTTACCTCTGTACCGGGAGGCCTCTCGGTACTATGGAGGCGGTCCTAAAAAGGATATTGGGGTTTCATATCAAATAAAAGTCGTTTTGGGTGATTTGGAGGGATTGTCGGGTTGCTTGTGGTAATTCTATGAAACGGGAAATTACTCTTGTATAAAGAAACACACCCTTCGAACATACCCCTATCCTATAAGAAGCCTTTGGGTCACATAGCCACCGCGTGCTACCATAGAATCAAAGATGGCGGCCTACTGTATACAAAATGGACGACGGAAGCACGTATCACCCTAACAACACACGCTGCGCATGCGCACTGACACCACATATCACTATGGGGATGACGTCACAAGATGGCCGCTCACGCGGGCTACCAGGACAATACAACATGGCGCCACTGGGTCACGTGACATGACGTCACTTCCAAGGTCCTGCCCGAGGTCCTGCCAATGATCCCTGAAACTTGCGAGACAAACTACGTATGAAGTTTAACCTCCGCCTGGGTTAACACTTATGCTGCCGAAAACGACAACTGTCACCAACTTTATGATGATTATCTGTATGCTCTGGCATGCGCAGATCAAACCTACCATCTGATTAATTGTGGAAAGGGCTCAGAGAGCCCTTTCCAACAATTAATCAGATGATAGTTTCGAGAATGTCATAAATTCTATTAAACCTCCTCGCATACAGGCGTACATAGAGGTCCTCCATATATGGATAAACTAGGAGTGACAGTAAAATGGTTAATACCTTCCTAGCCCGCTGAAAAAAATATCTTGTTCGCGAAATAAATCCTTGTTCTATCTTCAACCTCGTGTATAAAACAAACAGTGGATATGCATAAACTCTCCGCATTGGTCGTCTGTGCGTGGGGGACTTTTGAGGGTCCACAGTACTTCACTTGCATAACAAACACTTGAACACTTGTTTAAAAGAAAAATCTGGTTATAAAATATCAAGGACTTTTTCAAAACTGTCCACCTTTTAACCAAGTGTGTGTGTGAAAACCAATACCATCTTGTAATGAAATTTAAGAGATATTCATTTATTTAATGGCGTTTAAGGTCACATTCTTATGCACAATCGTGACCGTGGCAGTTTTACTGGCGGAGGAAGCCGGAGTACCCGGCAAGAACCAACGAGCATCGACGAGCAACTATCAGCTCCTCAACATTCTAACTCTGTTCAAACTCCGCTCAAGCAGGGTTGCAGCGGTTGAAGACATGTACACCATCGACGTGCAGTACGCATTAGAACACAGCGTCATCGTGACACCATGTAGGCAACCGGGATAAAGTGCCTTGCCCAAGGCACACAACGCGGGTCGTCCACCGACGGGGATCGAACTCGGGACTTCTAGCATAGAAGTCCAACAGTCTTCCACTGAGCCGCCGCGCTCCCAACTGAAGAGATAGGATGTGAGATGGAGGCTGGGTGTAAAATATCACCTTCAAAAATTGAAATGCTAAAAGCAAAAACAACATTCCGATTTAATGGTGAAATCCCACAGGACATCTTATTTTTTGTTGAAAGCTTTGACAGATATAACAATACGTTTACATGATTCGAGCGAATGTTTATGCAAGGTTGATGGTGTCCGTGAGCCGATTACGTCCGTAAAACACGAGCCGACTGTGTGCGCAGGTCTGTCTGCGCACACAGTCGGCTTGCGTAATGGGCTCGAGTCTGTCTTCGGACGCAGTTGACTAGTTTGCGGGCTCAATCAGCTTGTGTTTTTTGCAGTCGTGATCGGCCTGCTGATACAATCGTAGGAAAAATAGGAAGGGGCAATATGGTCTTCTTTAGATAACGCCTTTTTGTTGTTACCCACGAAAATTATGAATGAGTTGACCCTGTTTTGCTGATAGCATTGGAATCCCCATTGTTCACTCAGCCATATTCAAAGTGAGTTATCCCCTGCATGCTAACATGTCTTTTATATGAAAAAATCTCTGTTACTCGCTTTCACATTTGCTGTTGAAAGATTAAGAAAGGGGGTAATGATCCCCACAAATACATAAAGGCGGTGTTGCTTGACAAAACACTACATTAACCCAACTGGCAGACCTGCGCAAAGTGTTCCGCTCACTTCTTGCCCCCCCCCCCCCTCCGAAAGAGTGAGAGTGCCCATCCGGCCAAACAGTGAACTCAGCCATGCCATATTGAAAAGATGCTCTCGCGACATTAGACCCTACCCTCTATTTCGCTATTCCTTGTCTCCAAAAGGGACCCACGTCCAATACACCCGCAGTACACCCCCACCCCTCACCCCTGACCGGCAATCTAGGGCCTTCATGTTCCAATATGCTCCCATCGCGGAGAGTTCTAGTTAGCCTGGGAGAATTATTGCCTCCTTTCTTAATCTCCTCCTGTTATTCGAATATCGTTCAGAAAATTTTGGCTAAACAATTATTGTCCTTTTCGACACCGTGTTTCTGAATGGCATCGCCCTAAAGAACACAATTTACAGCTAAGTGGTCGAATGTACTTCGTTATCTGAGGGAACCCCAGTAATACTAAAACCCTTAACCCATTACCCAACAAAACGGCCAAAACCAGCGTCTCTAAAATCGCCAATTAATTTTCATTATTTTTTTCATTTTTTGTCTCAAAAATATAGGTTATGACCCCTCGTTGGAACGAGCGCGTCGAGCTCGTTCCAATGAGGGGTCATAACCTATGTTTTGGAGACAAAAAATGAAAAAAAATTAGTTATTCAAGAATTTTTTTTTTGCAAGTGTCGTCTGCTTTTCATGTTAGGTAAAGGATAAAGTGATGTAGAATTAAATTATCACTGGTCCTCCTTACCGATTTGTTGTGTAGGGCCTATTGTGTCGGCTTGCCATTGAATGCTACTGTCAAAGCCGTAACTGATCAACACATTGGGGCGGGGGGGGGGGGGGGGGTAACAAATCCGACGACTAGACGTAATTGCTCCACAGGCAGCATTATAAAGTGCAATTCCAGTCACGAGATTACTGTAGCTAGAGGACATGTATTTTCTAAACGCTTGGGAGAATGGCCTTGTTTACTGTATGCATGTCAACATGTAGTCCAAACGTGGTCCCACAGGACATTATATAAGCCTTAAATAATTGACCTGTTGAAGATTCTCATTTTTGACTTCAAAGCGTGCAGACCTGATTGCTCACCATGACCGCCCAATTGGAAATCCCAATTAATCAAGTCTGGAAAGAGGATTTGAAAGAAGAGTCCATCAACCAAGCGCAGGGACGCCCGCGCTTGGCGGCCTGGCTTGTGAGGAGCAAAGCTGGGACAGAGGAAAAGGATGAGGAGAGGGAGACCAATATCGAATCGCCACCATGCCAAGGCCAACCTCTTCACTAAAGAAGTCGGAGGGCAGGGAGACCGGGGAGGCGGAGGCGGAGGAGGAGATGAGTATCAATCGATCCAAACCTGTACCTCCCACCAGCTCTGACCACTCGAGCCATGAGGAGGAAGAAGACGATCTACCGGATGCCGAGTTTATTGAACACCTTGATCAGGCTGCCATCAAGACCTTCGGAAGCCTAAAACTAGACTTTATTCCAAGAAAAGCAAACGCCGCGCTGAGTACCGTATGTGGCAACCACCTTTGTTTCAACCACCACTTTTGTTACAGCTCACCACTTTTGTTGCAACATTTGCTCACTTTTGTTACAGCTCACCACTATTGTTACAAAATCAACCACTTTTGTTACAAAATGAGCTCACCACTTTTGTTACAACAATCGCCTATTATTGTTACAATTTTTATCAGTGTGAAAAATGAAGTAATCTGCAAGTAATGCGAGACGTGACGTTCAGTCATGATTATCGAGGCGCGGTTGCTCAGTGGTTAGAGCGTTGGTCTTCAGATCGAAAGGTTGTGAGTTTGATGTCTAGCTGGAGTAATTTGCGTTGTGTTCTTGGGTAAGTCACTAATCCTAATTGCCCACTTGAGAGCATGGTTGCGCCATGTGCTGAGGCGCATCGCGCGTTGATAGCACTAATGCATAGAGCCAAAGCTAACCCTGTTCCTGTGGGCTTAGTACTTTGGAGAGTTGACAGTTACTCGCCGCTGCTCGGTAGTACTCTCTGGGTACTCCGGCTTCCTCGAGACGTCGACACAATATGACCTCAACTGTCTAATTGTCATAACAAAACAACAATCCAATAATGATTATCAAACCAAACCATTGTCGCGCATGTTCAGTAGTAGTGCCACACCCTTGCTTATTATTGGGTGATATAGTAACCTGCCACCTTGCGACATCATTGTCGTGGTGATATGTAGTGTATCATGCACATGCGCACAAGAATATCTGAAATGGCACGTGCCTATCAATGCCAGTTATAGGAGATTCCAACTCCTTAAGCCTTGGACCTTAGAAGTATATGAGGTTGACTTCTGGCCTTTTAGCAGGTTCTCATGCAGGTTTTCATCTGTCGCCATCAGTCACGCAACCGGAAGGGGCAGGGTAAGGTAGCCCGCGTGAGCAGCCAACTTGCGACGTCATTCCCATGGTCACACGGATCTCACTGCGCATGCGCATCGCGTGTTTCTAAGGTGATGCACTCTTCCGCCAGCCATTTTGACTATGGGCGCCGCCATCTTGGTTGTTAGGTGTAGCACGTGTTTGCTATGGAGGACAATCGTCTTCTTGTTGGATAGGGGCGTGTTCTGAGGGCGTGTTCAATTCCAACAACCCAACAACGACCCAAACCTACATCAGCAGACCTTTTATTAGACTGAATCCCCACTGAAACGTACCCAAAGGGACCTTTGTGAGCTTCGCCTCACACGAGTACAAGATGCCTATGAGGAGAGGCTTCAATGAGGCCCTAATCCATAGCTCCCACGGCCTCCCCTGCCTCTTAGCCCCACCTCATGGCCTTCCCTGACTCATAGCCCTCACCTCATGGCTTCGTCTTGCCTGCGTGGCCCTCTAGTGAACATTTCGCGTATGAGGATTAGAGGCCTATGAGGTGAGGCCTCGGTGAGGCCTCACTTTACACCCCTTTTATCCTCACTTCGGTTCGAGTGATCATTATTGATCACCTATTGTGTTCTAATGATCACCTGTGGTGATCACTAGTGACCATCTCCCCGTATGAGGATAAGAATGGTGTGAGGTGAGGCCCGGGCCACTGGGTGAAGGAGGGTCGGCTTCTGGAAGAAGGAGGGAGACTGTATCGCTCTTGGCCAGGGTGTCTTGTGCAGGGCCATTTGGAAGGATCCCCAGGACAGCTTCCCATGAATGATGGGCAAAGCTAGGGATAGAGTCACTGGGAAGGGTCATCGGGTCACACTTGGATAGGATGGTGGGCCACGCGGGGAGGCCTTCTGGTCGAAGTTTCTCCGCTGGGTTTGGGTCACAGGGGAACTGTGTTGCTCATGGTCGGGATGCGGCAGTAGTGTCCCAGGGCAGGTCTTCCTTGGTAGGGGTGATGAGGTGTTGGGTCAAATGTGGAAGGCAAGGGCAGCTGGAAGAAGAGCGACTGTGTCGCTCTCGCTCATCCCGTGGGGTCACCTCACTAGTGATCATTCTCCCTGTAGGAGGATAAAAGGGGTGTGGGGTGAGGCCTCAGCTCACAGCCCCCTTATCCTCATCTAAGTTCAAGTGATCACTAGTGATCGTCTATGGTGATCACTAGTGATCGTCTGTGGTAATCACTAGTGATCATTCCTTCTGTATGAGGATAAGAGGAGTGTGAGGTGAGGCCTCTGTTATGAGGTAGTAGCAGAGGGTGTCCCCAGGGATGTACCATTTCAGGGTCTCGTAGGGGTCCACCCGTGTGCCACAGAGGATAACTAGGTTTGGGTGGTCTGACCTGCATTCGCTGGCCCTGTCAGTGGAATCTGCTGTGGTTTCCTTTTACCTTGGTCGACCAGCTACCATTCATGGCTCCCAGCAGGCTTACGTGTGCCTCCCTACGACACACCAGATATATCCCCCGGGGACCGCTCACTGTAACTACTGCCTCCACCTCATAACATAGGCCTCACCCCATATCCCTTTTATCCTCATACGGGGAAACTGATCACTAGAATCATCTCAGGCGATCAGTAGTGATCATTTTAGCCGAGATGGGGATAAAAGGTGTGTGAGATGAGGCCAGACTGAGGCCTCACGTCACACCCTTCTTATCCTCATACGAAGAGAATGATCACTAGTGATCACCACAGGCGATCACTAGCGAACACTTGAAAAAAGATGAGGATAAGAGGGGTGTGAGAGAGGCCTCACACTCCTCTTAATCTCATATGGGGAGAATGATTACTAGTGATCCGCACGGGCAATCACTAGTGAGGTGACCCAACCGGATGTGCGATAGCGACACAGTCGCCCTTCTTCCAGAAACCCTTGCCCTACACATTTGACCCAAAACCTCACCACTCCTTCCAACGAAAGCCTGCCTTGGTACCCTACTCCCGCATCCCGACAAATGACCCTACACCAGAGATCCTGGCCAAGAGCGACACCGTCGCCCTCCCTCTCCTTCCAAAAACCCCATCCTCCTCCACCCAGTGACCCGGGATTCAACTCACGCCCCTCTTATCCTCATACGGGGAAATGATCACTAGTGATCACCACAGGCAATCACTAGTAATCACCATAGGTGATCACTAATGATCATTCGAACCGAGATGAGAATAAGGGGTGTGAGGTGAGGTCTCACTGAGGCCTCACCTCATACACCTTTTAACCTCATACGGGAGATGCACACTATAGGGCTGTGGGGCAAGATGAGGCCATGAGGTGAGGGCTATGAGCCAGGGATGGCCATGAGATGGGGATAAGAGGGCAGAGGAGGCTGTGAGAGCTATGAGTTAGGACCTCATTAAGGTCTTTCCCCATAGGCTTGTGCTCGTGTGGGATGAAGCTCAAAAAGGCCCATTTGGGGTAAAGTTCGATGGGATTTCAGGCCAATAAAAGGTACGTTGGGGTGGGTTTGACAAAACAGTTGGGTGCATCATGATGTATGTGACATTTGCCTAACAGGGTAAGCGTAATTTGGGGATAAGAAAATATTAACAATAATTTGCATCGCTACCCGCAATAATCACAGGTTATTTGCAGTTATGTTACGCAATTGCGCTATGATTCCAAAGCGATCACTCCTTGTACAGAACAAGGCCCCAAATTTGACCGACGAGAAAATAATTGAGGGATGCATACACCCCCTCCACCCCACCCCTGGGATTTACGGCCATGGTCACTAGCACGGAGAGGGAGATAAGGGGACGGGAATTTTTGGTGTTTTAAAATGCAAAAAATCATGGGGGGGGGGGGAGGGGCTTTTGGTACAGGCCTCCGACGCTGGTACGTAGTTACATTACTGACCAGGTTCCATTCATATAAAAACAACTGTACGTGATCCAGTTTGTTGGTTTTCCATCGGTCTTTCTTGCATCGTGGTGGTCACTTTTACCTTTGGAAAAAATGCACCATACACACAGAAATACAGGTAATAAATTACCCAAATTATAAGGAAATAATTGAGTAGATATTTTCAAGAAAATGCAAGAGAATGCTTCTAGCATTAATTTAAAAAAGTTTGGGGGAGGACTCCTCCCCCCCCTCCCCACCGCTCATAGCTTCGCGCATTCGGCGCTCGCAGGGCCTGTAACGCCCTTTCTACACATTGCCCCGGAGACCACCCTCGCTCTCTGCGGTCGTGTCCGCGGTCATGGCCATGGCTACTCTTTCCTCCACATTAAACGCACACATAATGGAGTGAGTGGGTTGAAGATTGTGAAGGACATTTCATAATACACTGTGGGTGGCTCATGCAGTCAGTCAAGTTACTACATGTTCAGTTTCACAGGGTTATTATTTTCATTGCGGGGGAATCTTCACATCGCATTCTTATCAGATTGCATCGTGTGTAGATAATTTTATTATTCAAATCATTTGCAATGAGGAGTTGTTCGAACAAGATCTTGCAACGGCGGGAACCGTATATAAAACAATATTGATCAGTGTCACGTTCGCATTGTACGTTTCTGGACCTGACATCCTTGTCCTTCCGTACCGAATTCACCAACAAGTTTTAATTATTCAGCAGTTTGTTTTGTAAGTAAAGTATTTCCGTGTTATTTATTCTTGAGAGGACAGAGTATAGAATAAAATGGAATTGCATCGGTCTCCGTTATTTGTTATACATAACTGAACTTCACATTCCCATCGCTTCGATTGAAGAGTTGTTGAAACCAAGTCATGCAATATCATGCTCCCCACTGCAAACAAAAGCCTCACCCATTGATTAATAAAAATACAATTTTGTGGGAGAAAAACCCAAAGGAAATGGCATTTGAATTCCGTTCCAAATTACAACATTACAAACCATTTTCGTGCACCATAACTCAGCAATGCAATCAGTAGAGTAGAGTCGCCGTGTACTGGTCGTAATCCATGCGTGGGCAGCGAAGTCCACGCATGCGTTTACCAGGTAATAAAAATCAACATCAGCAGAATATTAATTAACGAAGCACCGGGTATAACCCGGTGTTTCATTAATTACATTTTTTGATGATTATTCGTATAATTAGTGTTTGGAATCTAATATTATTGCCTCCGTGGAAATATTGCCCACCCGTGGAAAGTGACCACTCCACGGCGGCCGTACTGTACTGTACACGGGAGTGGATAACAATTAAAAGATACGTGGATTGTGTTTCATCCCGATAATACTAAATAACTACTTCCATTCATAAAAAGTCTGTAAGTATAAGGGTGGCCACTTGGGCAAACCGATTTAACACTGAAATTCCCATAGACATTTGTTCGCTAGAGAAAATCCAGGTCTGGGGCATACTGGGCGAACTGATTTGACACTGAAAATTCACACAGACATTTTTTTCGTCAGAGTGCCATCGGACGATGGCACTCTGGCGAAAAAAAATGTCTATGGGAATTTCAGTGTTAAATCAGTTCTCCCAAATGGCATCCCTTACTACTCCTGTAGGGGTGAGGGGTAGATAGGTCCGCGGATTTCAAAGAAACAAATAGGAGAGTGCGTCAACTATTGACTTTATTCTTTAGATCCGCACCGCCCCACCTCCACCCTTCTCAGCATTCCACCTTATTGGGCTTTATGATTATTTGCACAATTTTACTTTGAAACTTTGTTAATAAGTCAAAGAGATGCGATCCCAAGTTCACAACCTTTCTCTCATCAAAAACGCTGGCGTGTTTTTTGTCATCAATTCATTTTCGTGTACCTTACCATGAATCATTAGTTCATTTAGTACGGTATACATAGAAAGCAAATATACACTCCGGGTTGAGGTTTCCACCAAATTAATAATAATAATAATAATAATAATAATAATAATAATAATAATAATAATAATAATAATAATAATAATTCTACAAAATGCCAAAGAAGACGAGCACAAGCAAAGTTTCAGCCAATTGACCTCCTGCTTGAACCCGTAATTATCTTAATTTAAAAAATACTTGTGCTTCTTATGTTTTTTCCGCGAGTTTGAAAGTTATTGTCCGAGTGGAAATTCCATGCTTGTGGTGTTCTGGTGGTAATCCACCCGCCTCATAATGTTCTCGATTGAAATCGCATAATTTAGTGATGACAACCCAAATAGCTATACGTTACAGGAACATAATGACTGAGTAAGGTTGTTAATTATAGAGGATGGGAGAAAGATCATAACGACACAGTCATTTTCTACCCGAGTTGGTACGATTGCGTACTCGAAATACGCGTGGGAAAATTCGCCCGATTGATTTCGAATGTCATTGACTATATAGATTGGAAATGTGTCGGAGGAGGCGCGGTGGCGTTGCGGTAACCGGTTCTCGTCCGATCACCGAAATTGAGCAACGTCGAGCCTGGTTAGTCCTTGGATGGGTGACCGTCTGAGCGATCGATTCGGACTCCCGCGTTGTGTCCTTGGGCAAGGCACTTAACCCCGATTGTTCACATGGGGGCACGATGACGCCGTGTACTAAGGCGTACTGCACGTCGATGGTGCGCATGCCTTCAACCAATCTAACCCTACTTGTGCTGCAGTGCGGCGTTACGTTGTTGGGAAGCTGACAGCTGCTCGTCGTTGCTCTGTGGTTCTCTCCGGGTACTCCGGCTTCCTCCACCCGTAAAACTGTCATCGAAACGATATGACCTTGGCTGTTAATGTGTCGTTAAACCCTAATAAATAAATGGTGTCGGATTTTGAAATCGGGAAAGGATAAGGATGGGTGCAGGAGCTCAGGGAGAAATTCCAGGAAGGGAAAGAAGTTGCTTTCAACACAATAATAGTCTGTCCTTGTACTTTTCAAGGATCGCCCTTATAAAAAAGTACCATGGTAAACCATGGTAAATCCCAAAATACCCTGGTAATACCATGGTAATACCATGGTATTACCAGGGTATTTTGGGATTTACCATGGTTTACCATGGTACTTTTTTATAAGGGCGCTGTTCATCCAGGAGAGTCACCAACCTCACGAAGTGACAGAGAACGTATACCGGTACTGTAAGGTGTTGAGATGATGCATGGTGGGGCGACTTTTTGAAAGAATTTCAACCTATTTAGATCAGAGTTAATTCAACTATATGTGAATTAATTTTATGTCACTGACCAACACCCTTCTTACAGATATCACACTGTATTCTATAGAATTTGCCAATACACGTGGGGATAACTCTTTACCTAACGAATTGGCCACATCCACCAGTGTATTCTAAAAATTATGCAGTTGAAAAAAAGTATTTAAAAAAAAAATATGCAAAACCAAATCATGTGACTCTTCGTCGAGCCCGTTCCACTGAGGGGTCAAATTATTTGTTTTTGCTGAAATGTTTAGAAAAATGTTTTAAAAAAATAATTAAAATTACAGTATTCATTTATTTTATTTATTTATTGGGGTTTAACGACACTTTCGACAACCAGGGTCGCCTCGTGTCGATCAGCTTTATGGGTGGAGGAAGTCGGAGTAACCGGAGAGAACCACCAGGCAACGACGAGCAACTTTCAGGCTCCCCAACGCACAAGTACGGTTAGCATTGGTTGAAGGCAAGTGCACCATCGACGTGCAAAACGCCTTAGTACAGAGCGCCACCGTATCCCCACGTGGGCAATCGGGATGAAATGCCTTGCCCAAGGACACAACGCAGTTACTCCTGGCGGTGATCGAACCTTGGACCTTTCGGTTTGAAGTCCAATACCTTTACACTGAGCGACCGCGCTCCAAAGTGGGTTTTGAGTAAATGGTTAACCCTTTACCCAACGTAACGGCCAGCGCGATTCTCAAAAATCGCCAATTAATTTTCATTATTTTTTCATTTTTTGTCTAAAAAAAATAGGTTATGACCCCTCGTTGGAACGAGCTCGTCGAGCTCGTTCCAATGAGGGGTCATAACCTATGTTTTTGAGACAAAAAATGAAAAAAATTAGTTATTCAAGAATTTTCTTTGCAAGTGTAGTCTGCTTTTCATGTTAGGTAAATGGTTAATAAGGTTTGGATATTTAACACTTGACTTCCTATCGCGACTATTGCTATTTTACTTCAAGAATCTTCACATTTCAAGAAGGTGAAGTTGTCACCTGACGAATGTGCTGGGCCTCTTTCGTCCTTTCCGTCTCTCCCAAGTTAAACTGGTCGGGTGGTGGTAGTATAGGCTGGTGGTGAGGCGAACCATTTGTCCGACGATGCTATTCACACAACGGGTGCTACAGTATAATTGGCCTCTAAAATGGGCGATGTCGTTGTAAAAACCGTGACAGCAGTGGCCGAGTTATGGAGGGGAGCTGGGAAGGGGGGGGGGGGGCAAACTCTCCTCCCCCAATCTCAATGCCATCCCAATTCAAACCCCATTTCAACTATTTGCATCCATCTATCACACGTTACATCTATATTGAGGCAAAACACTGATACAGTCATTCCTGGCACAGATAATTACCTCCAGCTGGAAGCAAAATTAACCCCAGATTCACTCTCAGAGCACTAATTATTTCACAGATTTTTCGGGGCATCCTAGCTCCGCCACTGAGGGGCAGTATTCCACGGCTTTTATGCAGACATTGCCAACTAATTACTGCAGCTAACTAGACTCACATATCAGCACACAAGTAACCATTTGTGGCAGTTTTATCACTCTGCCGAGGTCGTTGAATATCGGGCAATAGTAGTATGTCCAACCTCAGCCCGATGAGACAAATGATTCAGGGATGACACCCCTACCCTAACCCCACCCCAGGATGTAAATGTATTCGCTTCTCCCCGCAGGTGTTCTTATAATTCACTCAACGTTGTATTGGCAATCCATGCGTTACCTATAAAAATATGCTAAATATTTTCACATGGAAACAGTTGCATTGTTTTAGAGAATTAATCTAACATGGCCTGTTTGCACGGCGAATTATACCAGTTAGTGTGTTACCTGTGTACATTCCATGTTTACCCGGTACTCGAATGCGGATCTCGGACGGCAACATTATGTTTTGCCGGTAAACAAAGGAAATACCAAATGCTTGTATGCTAAAATAACAATCTGTTGAGAAAATTATATATTGTTTCTTTGGGTTATCTTGACCTCGCTGTGCAGCTGCAAGATGTTTGAACGCTTGAACATTCCGGATAAGTAACTGCTACCATTCTGCAATTCCTTTTCTGCATCAGGCTTCTGATTGTTTTCTCTACTAGACAGACGATTATATACAGTGAGTGATGGGCCTACCCCATCTCTCTACCACCACCCTAACACACGCTTATCAAATTTTCAAACCCGCAGTCGATATACACGAGACTGCAACGGACAATGGTAACTACCAACTGGGAGCGCGAAATTTATTTTTTGGAATTTAACGACACTTACGACAGCCAGGGGCGCCTTGTATCGAACAGTTTTACGGGTGGACGAAGAACCGCCGAGCAACGGCGAGCAACTTTCAGACTCCCGGACGTACTAACTCCAGACAAGCAGGTTTAGCATTGGTTGAAGACAGGCGCACAATCGACGTGCAGCACGGTCCACGGTTCGATCCCTGCCAGGGGTAACTGCATTGTGTCCTTGAGCAAGACACTTAATCCCGATTACCTATGTGGGAGGGGGGGTGGGGTGGGGGGGTGACCCTGACCCTGGCTGTCGAAAGTGAAGTTAAACCCCAGTAAATAAATAAATAAACTACCAGATAGTCAGGGCGTCGTGAAGTTGACCGATTTTTTTTTTTGGGGGGGGGGGGGGGTGTGGGGGGGGGGGGAATCTGATTTATCCCAACTGTGATGGCTCCGACTGATTAATATTCCAACTACCAAGGCATGTCTTCGTCGAAGGTATGCTTTGATGGCATGGTTGGAATAACAGTCAGTCGTGATTATGGTTAAAAACTCGAAACGTCTTGAAAGTTTATTATGAAAAAATAATATATCTATTTAATAATCGTGACATAAATTTTTTTTTAATTAACATGTGAGGTACTGATACTCCAAATGCTGGGCCCTAATATCGGGTACTTGCAACGGGTACAACAGACCTCCATTTGTATGACAGACTGTGTGTGAGACACACGGACCAGTATCAAATCTAGCCTTTTTAAGAATGTACATGATTACCAGCACGAGAGAATCGTTTATCATGCCACCTGTTTAATTTGACCAATCAACGTGCTCTATGCGATATTAGGTTATTCAATGGGAACCGGCTGTCGGACTGAGTCCATACACTGCCAGTAACCGTGTATGAGCCCATACACCCCCTCTGGTGGGCGCCATTTTGTTTCCGAATTAATTTTTCCACCTCAAGTTTTCACCTATTTTCGTGCAAATAAAAGACAGCTTCCTGATAAATATTCAAAATGAAGCGATTCGGATCTTTTAATTTATTATTTAATTCGTTTGGTGGCATGCTAAATACGTCACAGAACGTTTACTTGCTTGGTATGGCGTGATGTGAGGCTCGGTGCGATCAATATTAGGCTCGGCCTACGGCCTCGCCTAATATTAATCTCACTTCGCTTCACATTACGCCATACCTGGCAAGTAAATGTCCTGTAACTTATAATCTTAGACTCCAATCCTAACGGAAATGTCTCGTCTGGAAAAATAGTTGGGGGAGAGTATTACACCCCCTAAACCTTATTAGCTACGCCCCTGTTAGAATGGAGGGGATTATGTTCATTAGACATCCTTTTAAAAAATATCCTTGTTTTGGGAGAAACTCTCAAGCTATATACGAGAGTCGGAGTCAGGTTATTCTTTTTGACATAAATTACCGATGTAATGCATCACTGCATGCGTGCCACTTGATATGCGTCAATAATTTCGGTTGTAAACTTTATGGTACCACACCCGTGGCCGACGAGGCGCGAATAAAAACCCTCCGAACTAAAACTCACCCGAACAAAAAGTCACCGGACAAAAAAAACACCTGACAAAGCCCCACCCATGCAGACAAAATCTCACCTGGACAAAAAACCCACCCCTGTTTGGGTGGGGTTACATTGTGAGGACGAACAATACATTCAATAATTTCTCACTTTTGTTTATTTACAGACCTGTGATACATCCTACACATGCAGATGTTATACAATAATTGGATTTGCGAATAATGTTACAGGAATGCCTGTATATTGACACGTTTGCATGCGCCCATTTACCTCATTGTGTAACTGCGAAACATATCTGTGAAATAAAGTGGATGGGAACGTGCTCCCTGTGCCCCCCCCCCCCCGGCTCCTCCGCCTCTGCTACGAAACTCGGAAGAGTTGTGAGGAAAGAAAATCCCATCGATACACAAGGCCGAAGAGAGGAATGTCGGTCTCCACAGCATTACTCGAATGACTTGAATCTTGTCGAGCAAATAAACCATCTAACAACTGTTCAAAAGAAAGACACCTCGTACGATTCATGTCCTCATCTCGCAAAAAAGGGTGCCGTTGTTCTGTCGCTCATACGACAGGGGTGCCAAATGTGGCGTGCTGCAAGTGGGGCTCCCGGCAATATTTCACCCAATGTTATAGGCTTCCACAACACTGATGATTTGTACCATTGCTCCCACCATCTGTCCTGTGTCAGAGCCTTCCATCGTTACTACAGACTGTTAGCATGATAACTATCTCTGATTCGGTTCCAAACTCTGCGGTCGACAAGTTTTACGAGGTTCGATCAGATCACTCCAATCATCTAAAAACTGTTCACATCAGCGATCTGATTGAGCCTACTAAAGACTTGGCCGAGGACAGAGATCTGGATAACTACTACCAGGAGCGGATAAATGGAGGGCGGGGGTAGGCAGAATACGAGGATACTGTGATAATCCTAGTCAGACAAATAATTATAGGGGCATTTTCGACAATATCCCGGAAGTGTTCCGAATAGGGACAGCAAAAGACGCGGATTCCGTCATGACCCTGGTTACCCGTACTCGCCACTTCGAGGCTCGGACCATGTGCTCAAGCAGTTTTCGGGTCGTTCTCAGTAATTTTGAACGAATTCGAGCCAGCTAAGATTTAATCGAGGACCCCATCCCCCACTATTTAAGACCGTCATATACCCATACCGACAGCCAGTGTCTGTGATTTTGGGTAGTTTTCGGTGATTACAGATAGTTGTCGGGTCCTTTCCAGTAATTAGATATATTACCCTTGAATCGAACAGCCCCGTGAAAACACACCCCACTATATTATTCAGTCACATAGCAGCCATAGACACCAAGATGGCAGTCTTCAGTAAACAAAATGGGCGGCGAAAAGACGTGCCATCCTAACAACACGTACTGCGCATGCGCATATACACCATGCACCACAATAGTAATGACGTCACAACGCGGTCGCTCATACGGGCTACCATGTCAACAAACATGACGTAACTGGTCACGTAACTTATGACGTCACTTTCCCCTCCCCTCATTTCCTCCACCAAAGTGGGACTAATTGCTCCACCGCATACTACTGAAATTTATTTGTGGATAGATAATATATACATGTGATAGTCATGGTACAATTTCTTAATTCATTTATCCGTACCGAACTTCAAATTGGTCAAGCTGCATGTCCCCCCTCCCTCCCCAATGCTCAAATTGGGTTAGTAACACGGCCGTTCATTTGTATGACCGACTGGTAGTGTGCAAGTATCAAATCTAGTCTCGTAAGTAATGCACATTATCGCCAACCAAATTTGCGAGGGGACCCCGTGTTACTATTTCGTCTCTTGGGTTCCAATGTTTTCTATGTGCCTACTGGCACATAGAACACATTTGAACTCAAGGGGCAATTTTTAGCTATATTCAAATTGTAATTGCGGTGCACGATTTGTTGAAAATTCCAATGAATTTCGCTTCTATTTAAAAATAGTGCGTCAACGATTCATTTACGTTCCGCGCAAGTGTGCGGAACGGATTTTCATTTTTAAAATGGTTTAGTGTTGCTGTAGATGGGGAATTCATAGAACAGGCGTGTAATGAAGTAACTGATGTACAATCAAGAGGGAATCGATATCTTAAACGCCAATGTATGGAGATGACCCGACCGGAAAAATTCGAGGAGTGGGGTCACCCCATCCCACCTTCTTCGCCACGCTCCTGGTGACCGCCCCCCCCCCCCCTCCCCACAGCCCAGAATTTCCGAGGTTACAACATCGGCTACCGCCCTCTCACCAGCCTCTCTCTGTCAATACTGCTTTTCTGTTCTCGTCCTCTTGTACAGAATCGAGCCGCATGAAACAGATATTTCCAATGAGGGATTGAGTGCTAAAATCGTGATGAACTCGCAATTCTTTTTCTTGCCTGGCCCTTTTCATATACAGTCAGCTAACATGGTGATGAACTTGCATTTTTTTGCTTACCTGGTCCTTTTTATGTACAGTCATTTCAATATGCACTTGATCGATGCATGATAATAACCACTTAACGACCTGTAAATTAGAACACAATGAGACCAAAAGATTTTTTATCGGTTTTCTGTTAGTAACTACAACAACGGAGTAAACATTTTTAAATGCAAAGCAGAAAAATTATTGTCACTCGATCATACATTAACACTTTGAACACTGAAGGTATATTCCATGTCAGTTCAATGCCAGTACTTGGAAGAGTCCATATTCATTATTTGGAGGTAGGGCAATTATTATTTTCAACGTGCAGCCCCAAGGCTTGATTTTTTTACCCCACACATTCACTTAGTAGCCGACCTACTTGGTGAAATTATGACGTATCATGTTTCTGGTCCGAAAAAATGGCCTCTCGGATTCAAAGTGTTAACAGACTAGCCGCCTGCCAAAAATACCCCAACACAGATTAAAGGTTTCTGGAAACGTTGTGTATTCTGGCATCCTAAGTTACCAGACAAAAGAGGTTGCATTGTATTCACAGAAAAACTTGCATATAAATACTTCGTCTGTTGACGAATGGGGTTGGATTAAACAACAGAGGGGCAAATTTTTCCAAGGTGGGGGTGAACCTATAAGCCCCAGTGAACATAAACGGGAGGAGATACCAACATTATACTCCAGCCGGCATAGCCCCTTTAATTTGAACTATTCGGTGATCAATCCCATACTCGAAGTTCAAAGACGAAGTCTCGAGGGGGAGGGGGAAATATACCGCCACCCCTCTCTATGCATCTCGTGCTGGTCCGTTGTAGTAAACCAGAAGCAAAAATGAAAATCGTTTACCAAATGGTGCCTTTGTGTAGAATATCCATATCAATGCTTACACCTTTCACGCCATATTTGCCGGACCAAAATCCAGATGTCATGTCTGACGTTATTGACGTGTAACTCATTGACGTCATGTTGAGTTGTCATGGAAACTCGTGTGAGCGACCATGTTATGACGTCAACACCATGGTGATACGTGGTGTCAGTGTGCATGCGCAGTGCGTGTTGTTAGATGGCACGTGTTTCCGTCAACCATTTTCTTTAACGGAGGCCGCCATCTAGCTTTCTGTGATATTACGTAGTTGCTATAATGACGAGTAACCTATAATATAGCCATGGTAATGGGTTTTGAGCATATGTTCCATTGAATCGGTGTTATAATTACCACAAACGAGCCGGCAACTACATAAAATCACCGAAGTGGACTTGATTTGGCTCTAAATCATTTAGAAGCCTATCATTATTAGTAGCACGTACTGCTATAGGACAGTGGAGTCGCCTGAAGGTATGTTCACGCCATATTTGCCGGACCAAATGCCAGATGTCATGTCTGACGTGATAGTCGTGTAACTCATTGACGTCATGTTGAGTTGTCATGGAAGCGCATGTGAGCGACCATGTTTTCACGTTATCACCATGGTGATACGTGATGTCAGTGTGCATGCGCAGTGCGTATTGTTACATGACACGTGTTTCCGTCAACCCTTTTCTTTAACGGAGGCCGCCATCTTGGTTTCTGTGATAATACGCAGTTGCTATAATGACGAGTGACCTATAATATAGCCATGGTGAGAGTTTTGAGGGTATGTTCGATTGAGGCAAAAAATTACGGATACAAGGTGGAACTTTTTACATTTTCAATTTTTGGGACCCACCACCCCCGGAATGCAAATTTTTGCCAGTCATGTCTTGGACACCCACCCCTCCCGCACAGGTTTTCCTCAAAGACAATTGGGGACCCACCCCCAATTTATAAAATCTGTTTAACGAAGTATTCAAATTACCTAAATCGAAAAAAAAAAAAATACTTTTCCCAAACATGAAAGGTGCCGCAAACAAACGTGTCCGGTATCCCAGCCCTGCTCTTGGACATCCCAGGCATCCCTAGCCACAGATGGCCCCAAAACAATCTCTCTGCATATAAAGCCACAGCGGAAATGCAGCATCAGACCCCAGGTAACCACTGGAACCCGCCTCCACCAACTGAATTGCAGATATACACCCATTCATGTTCCAAGCAACACAACCCTTACCCCGATGTACAACATGTCTATGCTGTTCAGACACCAGTCGAATCCCACCACCAAGAAGCCCTTCCCAAAATATATTGTTCCCGCCCGGATATCTTCAACTGTCCACAAGAAATAGTTGTTTTTCATTTCATTACTTTTCGGTTAAATGTTTAGTTTGTTCAGCTGGTCTGTGAGAGACCTAATACTGAAGTTCTTTGACCCATGCGAGGGTGGCTTGTCTGAGATGAATCGCCTCTTAAATATTTTTTTATGTTAATGTCACTAGAATCATATTTACGTTGAAATTATACACGTTTTCCACAATCAAGATTTTTATTCTATCAATATTTCCAGTTATTCCATACACGGAAGCACACTAGACCAATGGCATGAGGCACCCTGGGGCTTACAGAAGAATCAAATAATAGGAGCTACAAAGCACTAATAAGAGGCAGACTGCTTTAGTAGAAATATAAAGGTTTGAAAATCATGACCAAATAGCTGGGAATCACTTTTTTGTTTTGCAATTTTTTGCCAGTCCCAGAACAGGACCCACCCCCTAATGAAGTGTAAAACATGAGAAAAAAATTCTAACATGGAGCCCCCAACACATTATCAATGCTCTATTCTGTTCTAAGTTATTAATCTAAGCACTTGAATTCACTTTGGTTGTAATTACTTGTCTGTAAAATGATATTTGGCAAAAAAATTGCATGACACCGGCAAAAACTGCACTTTGGGGCTCGGACAGACCCACCCACCCACCCACCCACCCACCCGGACCTTGTATCCTGGCATTTTTTTGCGACCCCCCCCCCCCCCCCCGCCCCCCCCCCCTCCCTTGGAAATCCGCGTATTTTGTATATCGCTGCTTTTCCACTAGCCGTTTATCTGGCTCGAATTGATCCAGAATCCTCATTTCCCACTCATTCTCACACTGCTTTAGCTATTCTCACCCTAGAATTCGATATAGATTAAGTTATCTCTAGTTCCAACCCCAGACCTCGACCAATCAGTTTGCTTGGGGCGCGGTGGCTCAGTTGGCAGAGGTGCAGCCTCCAAGCCGAGAGGTCCTTGGTTCGAATCCCACCTGCGGCAACCGCGTTGTGTCCTCGGGCAAGACACTTCACCCCGATTGCCTACATGGGGGCACGATGACGCTGTGTACTGAGGCGTACTGCATGTCGATGGTGCGCATGTCTTCAACCAATCTAACCCTGCCTGTGCTGCGGTGCAGAGTTCAGAGTTACGATGTTGGGGAGCTGACAGCTGCTCGTCGTTGCTCGGTGGTTCTCTCCGGGTACTCCGGCTTCCCCCACCCGTAAAACTGTCACGGTCACGATTAGCCATTGTGCATAAGTCTGTGACCTTAAACACCAATAAATAAATAAATAATCAGTTTGCTTCATTTCTCGTGGTGTGTAACTGTCCATACAGCGTTGTCTCCCTTGGGAATAATGCGTCTGTTGGGTTCCAATGTATAAGCCAGAAAGTAAATCTTCGTTAAAGTTGTAACTGGAAAAAGGCATTGCTCGGAAGACTCGAATCTGGTCGAGCAAATATAAGTCGAAAGCAAGTTTTCAAATTTCGAACGCACTCATGCACTGCCATATTCCACATTCGGTAATATATTAACACTTTACCTAATAACATACTGATACTTATTAGCAAATCGGCACACATTTATTTGCATTTGACCTGTATATTCCGCAGTTGGTTTAGAGATGGCGGAGTAGAAGAAATAGACCGAACCATGATCAGAATGTGATAAACACATCAAAACAGAGACACTAGAGCATGCATGGAAATAAAGAGCTTGCAGCGTAACCCATGAGCAGGTTACGCTATATAACATGTTGGTAACCCATAGGAAAAGTGTCGTGATGCCTTTTCGTCTTCTCTGTATCCACAAAGTCAGCCATGCGGTTTACGTCTATAACCCTTTACCCAACGTAGGGGCCAAAACCGGCCAGCGCTATTCTAAAAAATCGCCAATTAATTTTCATTAATTTTTCATTTTTTTGTCTCAAAAACATAGGTTATGACCCCTCTTTGGAACGAGCTCGAGGGGTCATAACCTATGTTTTTGAGACAAAATATTAGTTATTCAAGAATTTTGTTTGCAAGTGTCGTCTGCTTTTCATGTTAGGTAAAGGGTTGATGGAATTCCACCAAAATAAATAATAGCAACTGAAGCACAATCTCTCTTCAACGAAATCGTGCGATTGTTGTTGCTTTTCATTTTGACTGAAAATTTATTGCAATGTAAACGGCATGCCTCTCTATTCACATGCGGATGCAATGCACATTCACGTCTGGCAAACCACGCGATATTAACCCTTTAACCCGAGAGGTCGCTTTTCTGGCCCAGAAACATAATGCGCCATAATTGCATTAAATATGATAGCTGCTAACTGAACGTGTGAAGTAGACCGATCAATATTTTCAACGTGCAGCCCGAAGGCTGCACGTTGAAAATATTAATTGCTCTACTCTCGTTAATCAATATGGACTCTCCCAATTGGTGTCATTGAACTGACATGGAAGATGTCATCAGCGTTCAAAGGGTTACGAATTCAATTTATGTTGTATTATTTTCTCTTAACCTGTAGTTCGTTCACGTATTTGACAACTGACGTAAACCCCTCACGTAACCTAAACGATCGTTCGCGGGTTATTTTAAGGCCTGCTAGCAAGTTTTTGAGTGTACATTAATCGCTGTTCCGATGATTATCAAAGGTGCACATGTAGGGACATTTAAGCATATATTAATTTATTTACCGGTGCCCCCCCTCCCCCACCTCCACCAAAACACACACACCTTTAACACCTTCTGTGGCAATGATCAAGAACATAGAATGAAGGAAAGTTTGTATTTGTGGATTAATTTATCAAAATTTTTAACACTGTGCCGATCCATCGTCAGCTCTGTTCGTCTTGCACGTTCCCCATAACAAAGTACCATGGTATTGTGCCAATATATCCTGGTTCTCAACAGAGTTACCTTAAACTCTGAAATCAGTTAGGTTAAAATTACCCAAATCATCTGGGTTGAGTGAATATGAACCCAAATGGGTTCACATTCACTCAACCCAGTTGATTTGGGTTGATTTTTGACTGAACTGATTTTAGAGTGTATTTTATCGAAGTGAAGCACGTTGGCTCTGTGGTTAGGACATCGGACTTCGAAACGTAAGGTTGGCGGTTCGATCCTGACCAACGATAATTGCGTTGTGTCCTTGGGCAAGGCACTTCATTTCGATCGCCCGCTTGGGGCATGGTGCGCTGTGTATACTAAGGCGTACTGCACGTCGATGGCGGACTTGCCTTCAACCTATGCTAACTCTGTTTACATGGAGTTAGTACTTTGGGGAGTCTGAACCTTGCTCGCCTCTGCTAGGTGGTTCTCACCGGGTACTCTGACTTCCTCTACCTGAGTATCTGAGTGGGGCCTTGGCTGTCGAAAGTGTTGTTAAACCCTAAACAAATAAATAAATAAATAAATAAATAAATAAATAAATAAATAAATAAATAAATAAATAAATAAATAAATAAATAAATAAATAAACGGGGATGGTAACATGGTGAACCACTTGTCATAAGAGTTGTAAATCCCCCCCCCCCCCCCAAACCCACTTCCACCTTCTGCCACCTCTACATGCTGGTTAGAATCAACTGTGATTAACATTTACGGGTTGACGCCACCCAGATCTCAGCACGCTAGCTTTCCTCTACATCACATTAAATACACATGACAAGATAAAATCAGTTTTCATTTAACGACAATTATCCAAACAAAAGGCTGGGGAATTTCACTTTGAATAAGATGAAGTATAACATTGCTTAAGAGTCTGTGATCTTCTGTGCGTGCTCAAGAAGCTCAAAATTACTTATTGAAATAGAGATTTATGGAGAGAGACCTTCGCGAATGTGATGCGACAACAGAGGACACATGAGAGGAGAATTTCAGCATTCATGCACGATACATTTTAAATGTGGATTATTGATATACTCGATATTCAACATTTTAAGTCCATCTTCTTGGAGGTCTGGAACATAACATACGCTCAACACAACTAGGTTGTTTGAATTCGCATGTCTGGATAAGGTCACACCCCCCCCCCCCCCCCTCTCCTGGCTGTTCTAATGCATCGACTTAACCATCCTGGAAAAAAAAAACCCGAAACGTTAGGGTGAATAACGGTGAATACTGCATTCGAAGAGCTGACGAGAGAACGAACAGAAATCTGTGAAAAGACAGAGGCACAGGGACCTGGATATAGGGTGGGTTGGAGTAGTGGAAGCTGTCACTATAGGACTAACTTATAAGAACAAACTTATAAGGACGGACTAATAGTAGTGGTCGCGCGGGGTGGGGAAAGGTATGGGGAACTACAGTCCGCTGGTCGGGGAGGCCTAAACATGGCCCGACCCCCGTCGGTGAAACTGCTTCATTTATTGTGAGCTTGTCGGGGAATATTCTGCTCCCTCCCCTTGTCGGGGTGGACAAGCCGCCTCCCCAGACCCATGTTGGGGAAATCCTTGTGTATTCACTCACTTATAGTACAGGTTACAGAATGATTATAGGTACTGGGGCATTATAGGTACTGGGTACTAAAGAGACTAACGGTAGACCTATGGGAATTTCTGTAGTAAATTTTGCAGTCGTCTGCAAAATAGACTTTAGGAATTGCCATAGCAGTACCCCAAAATCCTAAGTGTCAAACCAAAAAGCGTTCATAGATGGCCAAAAGTCAAGAGAAACACTGTTTTAAACATTTTTAGCCTGATAGCACTGGAGAAACCAGTACATTTTATAAGTGACGAGGGAACAAAACTCAGATGGTAAACTGGCACCATTCAACTATCACTATAAAGAAAATATATTGAACTTTCAGATGCCATGCGCTTCCATAATGTACCCTTTTGAACATTTTATTTAATCTTCGTAATGCTAATTTTCAATCCGCAAAGCGTCATTTTCAGGGGGAGATAACCGGGCCGTTTTTTCTCTGATCTGAAGGTAAAACGGCTCTGTCTTGTAAGTTAAAAAAATGCAAAAGGCACACTAAATTTCCAACATTTTCATGATTAGTTTGCACCGTCCATCACATCATCCACCCACCTCCTCTATTTCTTGTCACTTATATATATATATATTAACCAGCCAGCAGAATCAACACCAGAGAACCAACCTTTCCCGCTACCTTTCCGTCTCGACTTTACACGTCTTTAACCCTTTGAACACGAGAGGGAGCTTTTCAGGGACAGGAATATGAGGCGTCATAATTTCATTACGTGGGATGTCTGCTAAAGAAATGGGTGGAGTAGATTAATCAATATTAATCGGACTACCACCCGAATAATGAATATGGACTCTTCCAATTGCTGCCATTGCATTGACATGGAAGATACCACCTGTGTTTAAAAAGGGTTAAGTTTCTCCCTAAAATGTCAACTTTACTGTCAGAAGAGCCCAAAGGAGCTAATATGTCCCGGGGGTCTTAAAATCTGAGCAGAGGTCTCTAATCAAGTGTCATCTGAACAGGCAGACGGCACTTACCTTAAGCAAAGCTGTTCGAAGACTCACGCTTTTTTCCCCCAGACTTGTACGAGTTAATATACGAGGGAGGATAAAAAGTTTCGTCGCCTGCCATAGATGATCCTCCTGTTTCAAAGTGTTTTCCCCATTACTTTACAATATATTCTACCGTAACTTCAATGTACCCATTCAGTGATCCTACAGCTTAGTAATGTCACTCTATATCGTGTGCAGAAGTATTCTTTTTAGAAGACCTTGGCAAGATGAGTCCATAGCGTGTTAACGCCTGACTAGACGGAACATTTCATATGAGCTTTTAACCCTTTACCTAACATGAAAAGCAGACGACGCTTGCAAAAAAATTCTTGAATAACTAATTTTTTTCATTTTTTTATCTCAAAAACATAGGTTATGACCCCTCATTGGAACGATCTCGACGAGCTCGTTCCAACGAGGGGTCATAACCTATGTTTTTGAGACAAAAAATGAAAAAATAATGAAAATTAATTGGCAATTTTTGAGAATAGCTCTGGCCGGTTTTGACGGTACGTTACGCAAAGGGTTAACACAGTTTCAATGAAACGTCATTGGGAGAATTATAATTTAGGATTAGAACGCGAGTCCATTACTTTCATTCAGAGCCAAAGGTAAGCAGTCGAGGCATCCTGGTTAACCCCCACCAATGAAATTCGGTAACACCACTTGGCAAGGTGATGGCTTCGGTGTCCAGAAAAGGTTAATCATGATTGACTATCCAAACATCGCACGGTAAATGGACGACAATATGCCACAGGACCATGCCAGTTTGGAGAAGCTAACAAGAAAATAGCGTGGAAAGCTCTAAGCGAATGTGTCTGCTTCAGCACAACAACACACCTCACATGTGTCAGTTGAGAGGCAGCAGAATGTGGCTTTGAAATACTCCCTCATCCCCTTTAAACCCCCCCCCCCCCCCATCTGACTTTTGTCTCTTCCTAAACTTCAAACTACACTTGTTTTGCCTTTGATACTGAGGTCATTGGTGCTGCCAAGGTTTCTCGGAGGTCACAACGAAGACATTCTACAGACAGAGAAATGCTGGACATGGACATAGCTAGAGGGTCTTCAATGGGGGGTGGGGGGGGGGGTGGGGGTGGGGGGGGGGCGTGATCCGTTAGATTTCTGACTGAAGATTTGAAAGGTTGTATCCCCTCTCGATAGTGGGGGTCGCCGCGCTTCCCGCCTGAGATTCATTCTTAGGCTCCCCTCTGACTTAAAGCTGGTCATTTTATCCACAAGAAAAATGCATTTCCCCAGGTATGTTCATGAGCTTTCCCTTACACTGACCAAGCTACACTAGGACTATAGACTAACAGCTATTCAGCCAATACCTACTCCTTCCAACTGACGACTCGAAGTCGGAAAACAGAAAGATGAAATGGAAAAACCGGACCGGTCACAGATTCAGTTTGGAAATTCGGAACATTTTGTCAGCTGATTGGAAAAGTCGGAGAATTTGATCGAAAAGTGGAAATTCGCTTGGGCTCTGGCCAAAAAATATAACAAGAGCAAATTAAATTAATAATATTGAATTACCAACTTCTGTAATTTACATCACCTAATTTCTAACGTTTTGAAATTTTAGGCGATAATTTGTGGGAGGCACCCCATTACTCCACCCAACCCACCCACCCCTCTAGCTACGTCCCTGGACTCCTGGAGCATTCCCGGAATACGTGTGGTGAAGACCTGGGGGACTGTATTTTCAAGTATAATGTGGGAAACATTTTGACACAACAGTGCCATCTATGTGAGACCACTCGGTTTTGATCCACCCGCGTACTAATCGTAATGCACACTGTGAAGATGACTGGTGAGCTCACAATAATAATGATACCTGTGTTTCGTTTGTATGGAAAAATACCCACAGCGATATATTCGTTTAATAATATTGTGATTTTGTGGTTGAATAGTCAAAAGGGAGAATGTCATTAAAGTCGAGATAAAACACGTTTAAAACAAAAGATGACTAATAACGACCGAACGCCATTACAATTAATAATGATTAAATGAGAAAAAACGGACATATTTGTAGTCTAAAACAAAGGATGTCTAGCCAGGTGGTTTTCACTCTGCCCCGGGGTGTGTTGAAACACAGACCAAATAATGATACATGGATAATCCCGATATATACCCCGAAAGCTATACTTTGATATAAGAATATCAAACAGTTGGTCACTACCTTGCTTCTCTGATAACAAAATGCGATACATCGATCAACCTCAGCAGGACACTCACTACAAATAGGAGCAATGTACCGATCAATGTCTGTCACCTGTTGTTCTTTTTCAAGCATGCTGCTGTAAAACCGGGCTCGGGCGAACATTTTTAACCGTTCACAGAACGCAATGATCTAATTGGTCAGATCTATTCAGAAAAATGGCCGTTCAAATGTTCTTATTTTTTCATTGTTCACGCCCAAAACATAGCTTATGTAAATTCGGGGAGTGGGGGGTTAAATGACGTCCCTCCCCAATCAGTGGCGTATCATGGGGGTCTAGGGGAGCCATGTCCCCCCCCCCCCCAATACAAAAATCCTGAATTCTACGATCTGCATAGTACCTTCTTTCCAAATATAGGGCCATTTGGGGCATATTTTGGATACCTTTCCTCAGCTCACTACTTCGATTAAAATACCTGGGTACGCTCCTATTCCCAGTTTCTTGCCTCACCATGCAGATGTCGAACAGAGTACTATATTGTCCGATAGTACACTTATCTTGAGTTTGTTGGTTTGTTTATTTCAGCTTAAACGACACTTTTTATCCTTTACCCAGAGCACAGGATATCAAAAGTGTTTTTTTTTTTAATTTATTCAAAAAGGTCCAACAATACCACATCATATGACCGCTCATTGGGACGAGCTCAACGAGCTCGTTCCAATGAGGTGTCACATGATATGGTTTTGTTGAAAGTTTTTAAATTTTTTTTTTTACTGTTCAGTTTGTAAATTACGGGGGTGGGGATGGGTGCGGTCCATTCGTAGAATAAAGCATTAAATAGTCATAATCATGTTGCGGAGGAAGCCGGGTAGAACCAGTGTGCAGCAGCGAGCAACCAAACCGGTGTGACAGGAATGATAGTCCGTAGGAAAATTAGTCCCTCTGGACTATTATTCCGCGGAATTATAGTCCTAGGTCTAACATTTCTAGGAATAGTAGTCCGCCGGACTACTATTCCTAGAAATGTTAGACCTAGGACTATAATTCCGCGGAATAATAGTCCAGAGGGACTAACGTTCCAATGGATTATCATTCCTGTCACACCGGCACAATCCGAGTTAGCATCGGTTGATGGTAAGTGCACCATCCTTGTGCAGTACGCCTTAGTACACATCGGCATCACCCCCCACCCCCCCCCCCCCACAAGGGCAATTGGATTGAGTGTCATGCCCAAGAACACAGCGCAGATTGCGCTGGTCAGGATTGAACGTTTCAGTTTAACCCCTTACCTAACATGGAAAGCAGACGACACTTGCAAAAAAAATCCTTGAATAACTCGACGAGCTCGTTCCAACGAGAGGTCATAACCTATGTTTTTGAGACAAAAAAATGAAAATTGATTAGCCACCGCGCTCCGGCTAATCTTACGAAGCATTTTAGAAGCAAAGTTTCACTTCGTTGAAATTGTCCGACGAAACTGAAAATGTGGTAGATTGTCTTTTTGGTTTTCTACTGAATGATTGACAGTACGGAGTGACGTGAGCTCAGAGTCTCAGCACCCGTATCAACCAACTTTATAGAACACAAGATTCAAGACAGCTACATGGAATGCATTGAGCATCTAGTACTATCGAAGACAACTTCTTTTGTACAATGACCTACGCAAAGGCATATATATATAGCTGTGACGGGTGGGTTAGTGATATGCGAATTGGACCAGCTCTCCAAATTAGCAATACAAGAGCGAGAGGCAATTGTAAAAGATAGGGGTGGCGTTTGATAAATTGAAACCAGTGAATTGAATCAGCCCGAATCGATCCTCTATGTACGCCTTTATGCAAGGAAGTTTAATAAAAATTATGATGACATACTCGAAACTCTATCATCTGATTAATTGTTGGAAAGGGCTCTCTGAGCCCTTTCCAACAATTAATCAGATGGTATAGGTTTGATCTGCGCATACCAGAACGTACAGATAAACATCATAAAATAGGTGACAATAGTCTTTTTCGGCAGCGAAAGTGTTAAAACTATATTACACCCTTTACCCTGACGTGGATATTACATTGAATATTTACTCCAACCGTGGCTACTTTTTAACATTGCTTTCTCAAATGCGCACGTGCGAACAACATAAATAATGAACAAGATATCATCTGTACAGTGACGTAGCAATGGAAGTCCCAAAAGCCTCTAAAAAATTCTGAATTCTACTCTTTGCGCGCGGCGTCAGCTAATGAAATTATAAATGACAAACCACGCCTGGTGAAAAAGGACGTTATTTCGAGACTAAAAATGTATCTAAATAGTGCAGTTTGGGGCTTAATTTTTAAAAAAGCATTTTTTCGGAGGCGGCACCGAAAATGTTTGGAAAAATATTCCATTTGCAGCACCGCCAGCGCAAGATGAACACCACTTCCATACCTTACCTACAAATCAAGACTTCGATCTTCGTTACATGCCTGTGGAATAAAATACACCACCCCGCACATGCACCAATAAAATCTCTACGCCCTTGCATGGTGTTAGAAACATGGGGGGAACCATGACTGTGACTTTCAGTATTAGAGAAAAGCTCACATCAAATAACGGAGTTTGATCGAGAGAGAGAGAGAGAGAGAGAGAGAGAGAGAGAGAGAGAGAGAGAGAGAGAGAGAGAGAGAGAGAATTATGTTCATATTTCTTGTAATATATAATGATATAATGGCGAATCTCTCTCTCTCTCTCTCTCTCTCTCTCTCTCCTCGATCAAAGAGAGAGAGAGAGAGAGAGAGAGAGAGAGAGAGAGAGAGAGAGAGAGATTCGCCATTATATCATTATACATTAGAAGAAATATGAACATAATTTTCAATTTTCTTGTTGTAAACCTATCCCTACAATATAGCAAATGCATCGATCGTTTTTAAGTTACAACAGCCCCGGGGCGTGTCTCCATCATTAAAATGTACATGGAAGTAGGGCATATGGCGACGGAGTGCACTTACAATTAATATTCTCTGTAAACCCGGTAATAATAGTTGTTATTATGTGACAATCCAACGCCTGATGCATAACTGTAGCGTTGGTTATTAATTCGTGACACAGTTTTCTTATTATGACATTACCCCCCGAGGGTAGTGTAATGTATAAAGTTATCTATTGACATGTCCGGGAGGTAGATGATTATTACAAAATATTTACCTAATATAGGTTGAACTATAAGGAACAGGGGTCAACCGAATGGCATAACACATTGATAATTATATACTCAGTGGATGGTTCAATTACTTTTGAACTTTTCAACGTTCAACTGTGCGCCCCTATACTTTACAGAGATAGCGAATTGCTACTAAAACATTGTACTGAGGCGTGCACTTTTAAACTAACGCTTATTCAATACCTGGCATCTACAAATCGAGTATACTCTAGGAGGTAAAGGAATATTAGGACCGAATGTACCCACAAGGTATAGAGATTGGCAATATGCCAAAAAAGAGAACCGATGTCAGTATCATGGGGATACCGAAAAACCGAACCAAACCAATCGTTGAATACCGAAACCGTCTGAATTTTAATTTTTTCCCCACATTCGCTATTGATAAGTCCCTGTTGAGGCTTGGTTACAGTTGAAAGGTTCATTTTCATGAAAAAGTGACTGATTTTCTTTTCAGTTTTGTTAACCCTCAATGGACTAGGCAACGGTCGTGAATTCCCACTAGACTATAACCTATACATGTCCAATTGCTTAGCAGTGACTTCTAGTCAGGTCTTGGCTGCCTGTTAAGGCAGCCAAGACCTGATTAGAAATCACTGCCCAGGTGTATTGTCTATGGTCAGCAGGACCTCCTGGAGATGGCATGGCCAGGACACATGCTCTTGGGATCGCAAAAGCCTGAAACAGGTCTTCAAACATTAAGGTGCGTTTAGAACACGTCAGAAAATTACTGTACAGATATGATTTGTGGTCGTAAAAGAATGCCACTGTTGAGCTCACTGGCAGTGCCATTTAGAGCGTTGTGGTAGAATGATTCTTCAACAACTTAGTCTGTTTTCCCTGCTGCGAATTCCTCTTTGGTGCTATCAGCAAATCTCAGTCAATTCAGTTACTGAATACGGAACCGATACCGAGGTTTTCCCCCTAAAAATACTAAAATCGATACCGAACTAAAAATTCCAATACCGCTCATCTCTACAGCAAGGCCAAATATATCCTCACGTTTACGTTCGCAAAACGCGAGCAGATTGTGTCCGGATGGCACAGTCGTCTCGCGTTATGTGGAAGAAATCGGCTTTCAGTCTGCCTGCGGACACGGTCCGCATTAACATTTTGGCAGAAGTTATCAGCCTCCGATCTTTAATCATAAGCGGCTCGCACTTTGTGGTAGTAATAAACTCGTGGATGCAATCGGCCCGCAGACTTATTCTGTCGAAACAAAATTCGCAGTCGACTTGTGATTTGGGGCGCAGATGGGAGGCGGACACAACTGCATGGCTCGCGTTTCGGCGCACGTAATCCACCGGCTGACATAATCGGCGCGTTTTGTATTCGATAACGAGCTGTGCTCACAATCGGATCGCGCTTTGTATAGTCGACATATATGGACAGAATCGGCTTGTTACTTTTGGACGTAATCGGACTGCAAACACAATAGGCCATGCAATTTTCGAACTCTATCGGCCTGCGATTGTAATTTTCGGGTTCTTACCGACATTATCGCCTCGGGATTTGCCTGCGGGTACAATAGGCTCGCATTTTGTTTACATAATTGTCCCGCAGACTCAATAGGCCTTGAGGACCTGTTCGGCCTAAATGCACGTCATAATGCAAGTCAAAATGGCACGTTTTTGATCGCCTTAGGATACGTTTTCGTTCAGAAGAGTCTTTTCAGATAGTTTGTGCACATTACCCGACACGCAGAACTATTACAATTACTAGAAGCACCCCGCAGCTAATATGAAGCACCAAATCTCTGTACATTAATCGTACACTTTGACAAAACTTCGTTATTTCAAATTTCGAAGTGTTCGATTAGACTCAGAAAGTTTGGATCGAGTTCCATGCATATTAGGCGACTGGTTTTCTGGCAATTGAAGAAGTTCGACCAGCTGTGTAACATGCATGAACTATTTGAAAAAATGGACACAATTGAACAAAAACGTTTCCCGAGTCCCTAAAAACGCCGCATTTTGAATGTAAATTATGACGTATATTGCCCTCATTGATACTATAGCATCCGATGCTGTTTGGCAAGAGTTTTGACACAGACATTTCGTATAATATAGCGAGAAAGGGAAGCCATAAAAGATGAGCAGTTGTTTCAAGTCAAGAGTCGCCTGCCTCAATATTCAGAAGACACTTGACTACAGAAACAGCTGATGGCGATGAATCTTGATAGTAATAACTTTTGGGACATAATTCTTGACATTTTTTGTATGACCAATGAATTCACTCTTATTTCCCAGTTTTTAGCGACTTAACACCAAGAAATCTTGGATTTATTATTTATTTATTTATTTTATTGGTGCTTAAGATCACATATTTTTGCACAATGGCTGATCATGAACACGACAGTTTTACTGGTGGAGGAAACCAGTGTACCTGGAGAGAACCAACGGCGAGCAACATACTAACACCACACAAGCAGGATTAGCATTGGTTGAAGACAGGACAGGTGCACCATCGACGTGCAGTACGCCTTAGTAAACAACGTCACCGTGCCCCCAAATGGGCAATGGGGGTGAAGTGTCTTACCCAAGGACACAACGCGGTTGCCGGCTTGCCGCAGGTGGGATTCGAACCGAGAACCTCTCGGCTTGCAGCCTACACCTCTACCAACTGAGCCACCACGCCCCCAGAAACCTTGGAAGCTGCATTATTTGTAATCTTTCAGCCCAGAGAGCATTTATTTATAATTACCGAGGAAGAGAACAAGAATCACTCACAACCTTTCGGCTCATCGACCCACCGGGTGAAAAACTCAATGTAATTTTTAATTCGTAGAGCTCGCTATAGGTAGAATTTTCACCCCCACATTTATTTTCAATTCCCGAGAAAAAGTTCAAGAAGGATTGGCAACCCTTTAAATCACGAACCACCAAGCGCAACCTGCATGGTGATACACCAGTTGAAAGTTTGCGAGTGTTTTAATTTTGATCCACTT
>CM062296.1:613449309-613478111 GCA_031216915.1 Pictodentalium vernedei
CAGACCATTCATCCTATACTGTCCCACTTCAACCACCAAGGACTATCTCGCAATACACACTACCACCCACCCACCCTACTGCTTGACTTAGCTATAGCAGACATAGGATAATATGAAGCATACGGTGGATTACTAGTACTAAGGGCTAACTTGGGACCTTCATGATATATACCACTATTACCATATCACCCCACCCCAAACGAGAAGCCCGCCATACCCTGACCCGAATTACGTTATGTCAGATTGTATACTGGACAATAACAGTGGTCAGCATCTCTATGACGTCGCGCAGATATAATGACGTCACGACGTTAATAGCAACGTCAACCGTTTCGCGGGAAAAACGTTCAAGAAAACCCAATTTTCACATCATCTTTCCACCACTTACCCATAATATATACCTATAGCCCCATGCGTACATATATCACTATACATGCCATAGCATACTATATATACAGTACCTACACTGCTTGGCGGATCTAGCTTCATGGAGCCGTACTTTTGCTCCCCCAAAAGTTGCTCCCCCAAAAGTCCGGTTCCTATGGGAATTTAACACTAGCTGCTCCCCCAAAAGTCCGGGTAATGGGGCACGATTCATACGTGCTATACTGCTCCTTCCGTCACCGCTTCTGGTTATAGGTAAATGTATAACAGTAGTATACAAGTCACAAAACGACGTTCCACTCTTAACCAACTGATTAGTTTTAAGATAATTTTCATCAAATCTAGTCATGGCTACTTCACAGCAGCCATGACTAGATTTGATGAGAAACTCATCTAAGTTTATCTCAAGAAATCATAGGTGAAAAAATTCATCCAATTTACAGGAAGGAAATTTGATTAAATGTGCAAAAATTATACCGAATTCAGTGGCAAGAGAAAACCTGTCCTCCGCCGAAAGCAAGCAATGAGCTGAATGAGGGATCACAAGCTCTGTTTTGGAAGCAAAGAAAGAAAATTTTCGATTAGGCTTGAGAACAATTTGCAAGTGTCGTCTTCTCATGTGTGTAAGGCAATAGTAGTAATCTAGTTACTGTTGTAATCGGGATCATCACTGAGGTCCCACAAAAGATCCTAGGCTAACTGGAACAGAGTTTTGTTTTCGAGTTAGAACACATAGTTGTGTACTAGGAAGGGATTGTTGAAACAACTTCTGTTACAACAACCATTTTTGTTACAGCTCACCACTTTTGTTACAAAATCAACCACTTTTGTTACAACCATCGCCCATTTTTGTAACAAAAAACCCCCTCGCTCACCACTTTTGTTACAATTGCCCATTATTGTTACAATTTTTGTCAGTGTGAAAAATGAAGTAATCTGCAAGTAATGCGAGACTTGACGTTCAGGGATGATTATCTGGAGCGCGGTTGCTCAGTGGTTAGAGCGTTGGTCTTTAGATCGATCGGAAGGTTGTGAGTTTGATGCCTTGTTGGGGTAACTTGCGTAATGTTCTTGGGCAATGCATTTAATCCCAATTGCCCGCTTGGGAGCATGGTTGCGCCATGTGCTGAGGCGTATCGCACGTTGATAGCACTCTTGCCTACAACCAATGCTAACACCGCTCCTGTGGGATTAGTACGTTGGAGAGTTGACAGTTACTCGCCGCTGTTCGGTGGTACTCTCCGGGTACTCCGGCTTCCTCTACATGTAAAACTATCTTCGACACAATATGAGCTCCGCTATTAAAGTGTCATAAAACACCAACAATCCAATAATGATTTGTTAAAATGAAGCCCATTGGTTCATACTTGGGCTCAATATAGAAGCCCGAATTTTTAACTTAGGGCAATATGGGGAATAATCTTTAAAAATATTATTCAGAACCACCAGTCAGAATCGTTTCATATTTGGTATACAACATCTCTAAGTCGGTCAGATTCAAGATTGTTCAAATCAAATCCCTCGGTTAATATTTGGGCTTCCTGTGGAAGACCAAATTTTAACTCAGTGCAATATGGGGGGGATAATCGTTAAAAACTGTTTCTTCAGATCCACCAGACAAAATGCTTTCATATTTGGTATACAGCATCTCTAGGGGGGGGGGGGGGGGGGGGGGGGCAAATTCAAGTTTATTTAAATCGAGTGCCTGGGTTAATATACCATTGTCGCGCATGTTCAGTAGTAATGCCACACCCTTGCTTATTATTGGGTTATATAGTAACCTGCCACCTTTCGACGTCATTGTCGTTGTGATATGTGGTGTATCGTGCGCATGCGCACACGTACATCTGAAATGGCACGTGCCTACCGGCGCCAATTATAGCAGATTATAACTCCTTGAGACTTGGACCTCAGTAGTATGTGATGTTGACTTCTTGCCCTTTTAGCAAGTTCTCATACAGTTTCTCATTTGACGTCATCAGTCACGTATCCGGAAGGCGTGGGTGAGGTTGCGATGGTAGCCCACGTGAGCGGCCATCTTGTGACGTCATTCCTATGACTGCGCTTGCGCAACTCGAATTTCTAAGGTGACGCACTCTTCCGCCTGCCATTTTGACTAAGGGCGCTGCAATCTTGGTTGTTGGGGGGTAGCAAGTGGTTGCTATGGAGCCCAATGGCCTTCTTGTTGGACAGGGTTGTCTTCTGAGGGTGTGTTCGATTCAGCAGGAGAGCATCGAATCACCACAAACAACCCAACGACGACCCAAACCTACCCCAACGGACCTTTTATTGAACCGAATCCCCACCGAAACTTACCCAAACGGACCTTTGTGAGCTTCGGACCATAAAAGTACAAGAAGCCTACGAGGAGAGGTCTCAATGAGGCCCTAACTCATAGCTCTCGTGCCCCCCCCCCCCCACCCCGCCCTCTTAGCCCCCACTTCATGGCCTTCCTGATTCAGAGTCCTCACCTTATATATGGACTCATCTTGCCCTCATAGCTCTCTAGTGAACCTCCCGTATGAGGATAAGGCGATCTCAACCACTGAGCAACCGGGCCCCGATTATCATTCCTGAACGTTACGTCATTTTTCACACTGACAAAAATTGTAACAATAATAGGCGATTGTTGAAATAAAAGTTGTGCGTGAGCTTGTTACAAAATGGGCGATGGTTGTAACAAAAGTGGTGAGTTCATTTTGTAAAAAAGTGGTTGATTTTGCAACAAACGTGGTGAGCTGTAACAAAAGTGTGCAAGTGTTGTAACAAAAGTGGTGAGCTGTAACAAAAGTGGTTTGTTGTAACAAAAGTGGTTGTCACAAGGGATTCCACGGAACGTGGGGCTGATGAAAGGTTGAATGTGCTTGTGTGCTGCCAGTGTACAATATGATACAATGTCTACACTAGCACACAAGCACATTCCATCAAACATCAGTGTCACGTTCCGTTAAATCCCTTCCTAGTATCCGACCATGCTTCTATACTCATTTGGGTTCATATTCACTCAACTCAGTTGATTTGGGTTGATTTTAACCCAATTCATGTTAGAGTGTATAGAATCCCTTTTTCGTTGTATATTCTGCATGATTTGTGCGCACACTGTGCATTTTCACATCAGCGCATACCGGTACATATGACATGTGCACATCTGCTGCGTACACATTGTGGCACATTGTACACTATCACACAAGCACATTCCACCTCACATTAGTCCCACGTTCCGTGTAATCCCTTCCTCTTATCTTGATATGTTTCTTGAATCCTTTTTCATCGTATGTGCTTCATGTATGTACAATGTGCATTTTTCACATGATCACATATCCAATAGTCCTCACTAGATCCAACCAGTCCCCACTAGTCCCCAGATCAGCACTGTCTCCAGATACCTAGGTGAGTCGTATGTGGAGTCACTCTTCAGAGCAATTGCTCTATGGCTTATTTGCTCGATAATATTCAAGTTGCTCGAGCAAACAGACTGTAAGCGATGGCTGGCAGTAGTCCAAGCCAAATATGACTGTGACATGAATTGGGAACCGTAGCAGTGATAATGTTTTGATATGTACTTACAGCTTTTACGACTAATAGTCACTTGCGACACCACTTTAGGTATGCTGGCTATCTCAGAGTACGTCATCTACCCCCGGCTAAGTCTAAAATGCCCATAGGATCAACCACACGCAACTGCGATACTAGAGATCCAGTTTATACCACACAACCACATGACCCGGAATTCCGAACTATCCATGGTAGAGAACAAGCCATTAGTTGGTTTTGTAGTGCTAAGAGATAACAGTAAATCATCAGGGGGTAAATATCGAACACTGTATACTATTGTACTAGACAACAAAACGTACGCCACAGCAGAACACGACTGGTAGAACAACAGGATACATAGAGTACGCACTATATTATCATACTTGACCAACCGTGCATACCCCATGCACAACACTGCGTGACATAGCATTATGCACTACCTATACCAACTGCGGACCAGCACAACGCTAATAGTAGACCTATGAGGACATACAGTTCATCCTATTCTATTAGACCATACAATCAAGCATAATACATACTAACTATAGGACCTTAGGTGGTTTGATAGTACTGAGAGCTAACAGTAGACCAAAGGGGATACAGACTGTACATCATATACTACCATTCTAAACTAACAAGGACTACCACGCCATATCGGTAATGGTAAAATACATTTAATGGGTTAGTAGTACCAAAGACAATTAGTAGACTAACAGGGTTACAGACCGTATACCCTATGCTACCCGCATTAGACAACCATTCATTATTCCACCCTATAATATCACTTGACCTAGCGTTACGTCCTACCTATACCACCGACTGTGGGACAGTATAACACCATGAGTGGACCAATAGTACTAAGAGCTAATAGTAGATCGACGAGAGTAAAGACAATACCCCCTATGCTACCGCACTAGACAACCATACCGCTTGGCCTAGCATTACGTTATATCGGGTCGTACAGTGAACATCAACAGCGGTCAACGTTTCTAAGAGTTCGATTGCGCATCCCGATGCCACAACATCATCAGCAACGTCAACCGTTTTGCGGGGAAAATAAAAATCTCACCTTACCCATCGATTTTCCATTCACATACCCATACTACATACCCAGGGCCATGTGTGTACATATATCACTATATATACAATAGCATACTATAATTTATTATACAATACGTATACCACTTCCCGGATATGTATCATATCTGCTCCGGCAAAAGTCGATTCCTGTGAAATGGGTTGGGAACTTCTGTTAAGAATGTGAGGTACTTTTGCGTGTACCCGCAGTTTTGGGGTCATTTGGTTTGCATTTGTACACGTTAGCTTTTCACGAGCGCTTTTTGAGCCTCTTGTGGTCTTCGACATAACAAATAAGCGAACCTCATGGCTGACATTTTTCGTCAATGGAAGAGATTTACCTAAAAGTTATCCCCCCTTAAGTTCCTAAAGCAGTCAGTAAATTTAACACTAAGAGAGTAGGAATTTCATGTGAAGATTGAAATTCGAAATGTTAACCCTTTACCCAACGTAACGGCCAAAACCGGCCAGCGCTATTCTCAAAAATCGCCAATTAATTTTCAAAATATTTTCATTTTTTGTCTCAAAAACATAGGTTATGACCCCTCGTTGGAACGAGCTCGTCGAGCTCGTTCCAACGAGGGGTCATAACCTATGTTTTTGAGACAAAAAATGAAAAAATTTAGTTATTCAAGAATTTTTTTTGCAAGTGTCGTCTGCTTTTCATGTTAGGTAAAGGGTTAAAGTATTTGTATCATTGATGTAAGCATCATTTCAAAACCTTCAGCCGTTTTCCTGCAGAGTAGTATAAAAACACAAAAACCTGTGTTTTTTTCACAATTTTCCCCTCAATCAGTTTGAACGCTTGACTATTAATTACTCTCTATTGAACCCCCTTTCAAGAATATTTTTTCCTGCAGAGTAGTATAAAAACACAAAAACCTGTGTTTTTTTCACAATCCCCCTCCACCCCCCCCCCCCCCCCCAATCAGTTTGAACGCTTGGCTATTAATTACTCTCTATTGAACCCCCTTTCAAGAATAATAAAACGGCGATTTTACCATCTTTTGATGTTCTGTAACTTTTTTCTGTTCATTATGTCGGGGTGGATGGGGGTGTGGTGGGCGGGGGGGGGGGGGGTGCCCCCCCCCCAATCCTGGCCAAAATTTCCTATAGTTGGAAATTCGGAGGGCAAGTCATGAGTAGTTGGAAATTCCATCTATCTGGATTTTAGAGCTTCTTTGGTGATGATGACGTCTCCTTTACTTCCTAAAATCCCAACTCGGTTTCAAATCGGCAAAAATTCTAACTGTTATTATTTACAACTACAGTGTACGCAATATCGAGCTTCATAAGTGTGCATGATGTCAATAGGTACGAGATATCTACAGTACATTTACTTATCGTAATAAAAAAAAAATCCTCGAAATGCACTTCAAGAAAATCGCATCGTGTAAAATCGTTATCATTCCTGCATAAGATCTGATTTAATGTTAGGAGAGTGTGAATTGCTCAAAGTTCTTAGCTTGAACATTTGTTTAGCACGTATTCAATTCCCAGAATAATACCAAATAATAATAACAACCTGATAATTCTATCATAAATGTGTTGACTTTTCAGTTACTTGAACCAATTTTATGCCCCCTTTTATGGCTTCATTTTCAAACTTTTTCTCGGCAGTGAATATCCAACTGGGGGAGGGACCGCTAGTTAGAAATTCACTACCCTACACCTCCCAATCGGAAACCTCCAGCCACGTCCCCGACGTCAACAATGTGCAGACCGTGACATTTAATACAGACACTATCCTTTCCATCAATATAAAAGTCTATGTGGAAATATTTGCTATTTTTTTTCTTGGGAAGAATAAAAACTTGCATATTACTGTAAAAAATACATTTTCGAAACAATGTAAAAATACATTCGCTAAACAAAGAGCCAAAGTGGACACTTAGTGCTAGGAGATGTGATTCTGATAGATATTCTCAATAAGGGATTATCTGTGAACTAGTTGTTTCTAATTAGCTTTCCATAAAAAGTCAAGTTTCCTTTTGTTACTTTTAATAAACGAAAACAACTGATAGCTCCGGGAGCTGTCTGTTATTTTCGTTTATTGAAAGTAACAAAAGGAACTTCGATATATTTTTACTGATCTCATAGGTGTTTTCTCAACAGTTGCTTGCTTCCTAATTAGACCTTCCCAGAGCACCTAATAATTTCAGGGGAGATAACTTTATTCAAATTCTATTTTCATGACGATATAAGTAAGGGATGTATAAATTGTGATTGGCAACAAGAGACAATTAGTCTATATCGAATTTTTTTTTTTTTTAATTTCTACTCGTGTTTAGAAACGATTTCGGAGCATGAGATGATTCGGTGCATCTATCATCAGCGAGATAAAACGCACGTGTCAAGTTACTGTCAACAGGGAGATAACGGTTTTTACCGTTATCTCTCTGTTGACAGTAACTTGACAAGTGCGTTTTATCCACGAGACCCTTAAACGAAAACTTGAATGTTATCCCGAGTAATCGCGACTTATCTTTAAGTATTCCGTTAACCGGTTTACCAAGAACAATTTGCGGTTGATAGTATATATACACTGGTGGTGTATGTGGGTGGGTGAGGATCAAGGACAGGACAGACTATTGAAACCCTGTTATCTTTATTTGATAAATCTCCCCGACAGCCGATGGTTCAAACTAATGTTCCAGAATATTTGGAATTGAAATACAAAGACAGCGCAGACTGAACAAGTGAGGGAGTTGATAGAGAACTATTCAGTGGAAATCTCTGACATAGACGCGGGGACAACCCAGGCTAAAAATTCGTCAGAGAAAGAGTCATGGTGGATTGTAACCGAAATTGTGAAGTTCAATATAACATATAGTGTTCACCCGTGTTTGCCTTTTGGGGTACTCAAAAGTGGGGGCCAAGACAAAATCCCCCCACGACGAAATCCCCCCACCCCACGTCGACAAAATCCACTCCGACAAAATCCCTTTATTAAGTACCAAATATGGCAAATGCTTTCTCACTGAAAAAAACCTTTTTAATATGATTAATATGCAGATTTATTCCAAAAAAATATATCATACTATGTTAGTGTTGTATAACTGTATTGACAACAAATTTAATCCTCAGAAGAAATGAGGTTGAAAAAATTAAATTTTCAAATCACCTATTTTTTCCATAAAGCAATTAGGAATTTAAACAATTCAGTCTTGATTCACAGAGAATGTTTTCCATTTTATAACAAGGAATTTAACTAATTCAGTCTTGTGTGACAGAGCTCATTGATCCTGAATTGGTTTCAATTTCTAGTTGCATAATGGGAAAATTTGTGATCTGAAGATTTGATTTTTCAGGCATCAGTGTGCAGAGTGGTAAAGCCATACTTTTTAAAACGTTATTAATAAATACATGCAAATATATGCAAATCGAACCTTGGACAATTTTTTTTTCAACTCAGTTTTCCGTAAAATGAAAATGTGCTGGTGTTTTTCGTCCCTGACTAAGTTCGGCTGGTCTGCAGCTGTATAGAAAGAAGATTTGGCCAGGGAGGGATTTGTGGGAAGGGGATTTTGTCGGGAGGGGGTTTGTCGAGAAGGGATTTTGTCGGAGGGATGGGAATTATCAGAAGGGGGTTATGTCATGGGGGATTTTAACAGTATCCTCAAAAGTGATCCCTTTTTGTCATAGTCTTCCGTCAAGTTTCTTTTTGACCGCTACAAGCTATTGGACAACTTGCAGACCGCAGCACTCATTTCAGTGACTAACAAATTATTTTTGAATTGTATTTTGTCTTCCAGTAGCTACCATAACTACATCTACGAGCATTCCAACTAAGAGTTAGAAGCTATGCGGATGTCAAAATAAGGAAAAAATGCTCAAATTTCAAACGATTGTAGTGCATCCATAAAAAAGACACATACACCTCTTAGTCAATCCAAATGACGTAAAACCTAAATCGGGTATTCTATTTAGGGGTATTATGAACACTTGAAACCTCCACATGGACGTCAGAATGCAATGATATCCTTTTGAAATTTGCGCTGTTTTCATACACAGGTTATTTACTCTAGTTTATTGATAGCGTCATGTTCGACCGATTTCTGGTGTACACACAGTAAGTACATTTCCACAAACTGTGACCTTTTGGTATTATTGAACTAAGCACGGCTATTTTCTAGGTCACACTTTTCTTTGAAGAGGAGGTAATGACAGTCTTTTTCTTGAACCGTTTACCAAACACTTGTAAAACAATTTCCCTGTTAACCCTTTACCTAACATGAAAAGCAGACGACACTTGCAAACAAAATTCTTGAATAACTCATTTTTTTCATTTTTTGTCTCAAAAGCATAGGTTATGACCCCTCATTGGAACGAGCTCGACGAGCTCGTTCCAAAGAGGGGTCATAACCTATCTTTTTGAGACAAAAAATGAAAAAATAATGAAAATTAATTAGCGATTTTTTTGAAGATCGCTGGCCGGTATTGGCCGTTACGTTGGATAAAGGATTAACTGAAAAGCTTTCATTTCTGGCCCCCAAAACATAGCTTATGGCTCCTCATTGGAACGAGCTCATTGAGCCCGTTCCAATGAGGGACCATAAGCTGTGTTTTGATACAAATAATGACAAAAATAATCAGATTTAAATGGTCATTTTGTGAATGTCTCTGGCCGGCTTATGCCCAGGCTTTATGATGCAGTTTTCACCGTTTTTGTGGAGTTCATATTACCTTTGAGTTTGTTATTATAGGGGCTATCCGATGTGAATACTGGACCCTGAATCAATGGCGAATCGCCCACAGGGAGAGGTTGGAGTAGTAAGTCCAGAGAGTACAGGACTCCTGGACCTCCAAAACGTTTGAAATAATAATTTCTAAAAAAAATTGGGGGCCCTCGGGTAAGTTTTCAAGGATATCGGAGCAGTGTTTTTTTATGAGGTTTTTACCCATTTTCTCTAGTAACACACCAAATGTGTCCCAAATTCACACTACTTGCTTACGGAGCTCTACTCCGAGCGTGGGGACCCCCACTCCGAGCGTGGGACCCTACTCTGAGCGCACAACAAGCAAACTCTTGATGTTAGATACAAGCCTTCCAAAAGATCTAGAGCTAAGGATTTGACGAGTTTCTTACATGAAAAGCAAAATTTACTCTCAAAGGGTCGAACCATGGTTGTCCGGATCTCCTATATGCCCCAGGGAGCGGGCAATACCTCCTCCACGGCCACTTCACTACCTAACGACCCACATACGCACACTCTCTCAACAATACAAAAGAAGAGATTTAATTTTTCAATATTGGTTTTGAAGAGTATGGTGGTCTCTTCACCATACTACTGACCTTGTTTGAACAAAAACAGACGCCAGTGCTTATGATCTGAAAAGCGAGGTTGCTTGAGTGTTGATCTGAGGATAAAGCCAACAACTGCCTCTGCTGACTGACTCGTACCTTCCTTGTCACGAAGTGGAAGTAGGTAGTTCAATGAGGCGAGCTTTTTTCTCGTGATTCAGAAGGCTGTTTTGTAGGTCATTTTGGCCACCTCCCATCCCGCCATATCGACAGTTACTATTTTTCGGAATGGTTCAGCATGGCGGTTGTTGTATATTGATAGTGGTGCTGTAAGGGAAGGTTGTGATGTCGAACATTCTCCGGTCAAGCATTTTTGTAGGCATCTTTACCGTCAGTAAATGTCACATTGAAAGTGTGCTATAGGTTTGGTTCCTGCATTGTATTTTTGTTTGTTTGTTGTTTGTTTATTGGGGTTTAACGTCAGTTTCGGCAGCCAGGGTCACCTCGCGTTTGACACTTTTACAGATGGGGGAAGCCGAAATATCCGGAGTGAACCACTGAGCGGCGGCGATCAACTGTCAGACTCCACGACTGACTAAGTCTGCACAAGCAGAGTTGTCAGCGGTTGACGGCAAGTACGCGATTGACGTGTAAAGTGTCATCGTGCCCCACATGGGCAATTGGGATTAAGTGGCACGCCAAAGGACACAACGCATTATTGAACCCTCGACCTTTTAGTTTAAAGTCTAATGCTCTAACCACCGAACCACGATGCTCCCTTATACAGTACGGGTGCCGTGGGCGGGTCACTTTCCACGAGTGGGCAATATTTCCATGGACGCAATATTATTAGATTCCAAACATTAATTACTGGAATAATCATCGAAAATTTAATTAATGAAGCACCGGGTACAACCCGGTGTTTCATTAATTACAACTTTGTTGATGATGCCTTTTATTACCTGGTAAACGCATGCGTGGACATCACTGCCCACGCGTGGATTACAAACAGTCCAGGGCGAGTGTACTGTATTATGCGTACACAGATGGGAAAGTTAGTGGGATGGTATTAAGTATATGGGACGATGCATCACCCAAAAGACCTAGGATTAACAGGTTTACATATCTCTGCAATAAACGTCAGTAAATGTGGGAAGTAATATAGCCTACGGAGTTTATTTATTTATTTATTTATTTATTTATAGGTGTTTAAGGTCATATATTTTTGCACAATGGATAATCATGACCACGACAGTTTTACGGGTGGAGGAAGCCGGAGTACCCGGAGAGAACCATCGAGCAACGGCGAGCAACTGTCAGCTCCCCAACATACTAACTCCACACAAGCAGGGTTAGCATTGGTTGAAGACTTGTGCACCATCGACGTGCAGTACGCCTTAGTACACAGTGTCATCGTGCCCCACGTGGGCAATGGGGGTGAAGTGTCTTGCCCAAGGACACAACGCGATTGCCGCAGGTGGGATTCGAACCGAGGGCCTCTCGGCTTGCAGCCTGCGCCTCTACCTACTGAGCCACCGCGCCCCCAGCCTAGGGAATAAAACCTGAAATAAATTATACAACTGGAATGTGTTGCAGTATTCGTTTGTGAATAATGTGGCGTCAAAACAGAGTTCTTGATGAAGGGGATGAGGGCTGGGGAAGAAGGGACTGGTGACGAGATCCCCCATCCAAAAGTATGGTCGGAAATTGTACAGGTTCGTCGAAAATCTTTTAGTCTTTGTATATATTATTGTACGCATATATAACAGAGACCGATTGACATACTTAAAGTACTGTAACCACAAAACGGTCTATTTCACGACCCGATCGCGACACACCAACACCAGTGGGGCGGGATTTCATAAATAAAACACCACGAAATCAAGATTTTTTTATTTGGGGTTCAACGACACTTTCGACAGCCAGGGTCACCTCGTGTACGACAGTTTTACAGGTGTGGGAGCCGGAGTACCCGGAGAGAACCACCAGACTCCTCAACGTACTGACTTGGCACAAGCAGGGTTAGCATTGGTTAAAACCAAGTGCACAATCGATACGCTGTCCCCACGTGAGCAATCGAGATTAAGTGTTTTGTCGAGGGACGTAACGCAGTTACCGTACCCATGGTAGGAATTGAACCGTTGACCTTTCGGTTTGAAGTTGAATGCCGTGGAATCAAGAACAACTTGAATGAAAAAACATCAATGTTCGCGTATTTCTTTTGCAAAGGGTAAGATTCTGAAGTACTCATTGGAGGAAAGCGGACAGAGATTTCAACCCAGTCGCGACCTGGCCGAAATTCTCTGTCCGTTTTTGTCATCACATTAACATATCATTTGTAAATTAGAACAAAGGAGATTACATTTTTGGGGAAATCTCTTTTTCAAAAGATGTGAGGTGAGAGTACACCATCTCTGAAAACAATGTCAAAGCCATACCATTTCCGATAGAAATTAGCGATGTAAAGCATCGCCGCTTGCCATTTCTGGCGCGCACGACACTGTGCACACCCAATTATATTTCATTAATTTTAATTTTAATCAGTAATTTTGAAGTCTCACCACACTATCGGTAAGATTTTATTTACGACACTGCGTCGCATGAGTGCAAGACTGTCCTATGTCCCATAGGGGACATAGGACAGTCTAGCACTCAGGCGACGGCTGGTCTCAATACTGTATATGTGAACATTTTGTACTTGGTTCGGTGGTTATTTTGTTTGTGTCTGATTGAATCTAGATCAGTTCAAGTCGGTCAGGTGGGCCTAAATTATTTGGATTTTTAGTGGATAGAATGATCCTCATATTATCAACTATAATTTATCTACCTTTAGTATATATATTTTACCTGTTAATTGCAGATAGGTTAGCTTTGAACTCATTGCAAGATGTCGGGGTGATGTTATTGCGTATGCACTGCGTTGATGTTTTGGGAACATGTGTGTATACCGACCATTTTCTTTGAAAGAGACTTTCTAGGATTGTTAATTTGTTAGGAAGTATGGCAGTTGGTTGCTACGAGGCAGAATAAGTAGTGATGTTCTTTCAGTGGATGTTCTTTTGAACGGGAGTACACGGGTAGTATATATAGATGTGACGGTTTTACCCAAGCATTTGTATACTATTTGCATAGGGAGCGCCCCTCGGCAGTGCTCATCCACCAAAAACCATATAATCTGCTATCCCAAAAGTGTTATGCTACAGCCTGAACTTTGAGTTGGGGTGTTTGTGATTTCTTTGAGAGGACTGGAGTGGAGAGACGAGAAATCAGCAGGATCAGTCTAGGATCCATGAAGAAGCTAATATTATATGGGTCTAACACAGCTGATAGACTCGGCAAAAGTGATAGTTGTATACGAAAAGTAAAAGCGATACAAAACTGATGTACTCGACAAAGATGAATCCGAGACAACAGTACACTAGAAGCGACAGTGGTATAGGAGCTGGTGGCAGTGTGAGTGATAGGAGATAGTGGTTGTTGTAGTTTAGGGATTACCCTCACTACAGTGGCAATACAATCCGACAATGCTGGACAAATTTGATGGTTTTCGAATCTATTGAAATTTGATAAACTCCAGAATAATGAAACAGTTGTGAAGTTGAAGGCTATTCTGCTCCACCATATTACACTCGAACACATAAAACATAACACATTGTAGGGTTTTATGTGAACGAACAACATCAACGTGCGTCTTCTGTGCAAAAATAAACCAAAGTGGGTATGTAACGTCACATCTATCCTACCAGAATGCTTACGCTCAATGGAAAATGCGTACAGAATATAACCAAATCGCATTCAAGGATATTCGGAGTCCCGGCAACCATGTTCTATCTGTAGAATTCATTGACTGACAGCCTCCATCAATAAAGAAGGGTGACAGAAATATCCCTACAGTACTGTACCCTTCAAGTCACACCACGCGTGACGCGAAACTTTCCGGCCACTGGTCTACTTCTGTAAGAAATTAGAGGTTATGGCCTGGAATCAGTCTGGCCCTCAAATTGGTCATCACTAATGTTTAGCTTCACCTGTCTGGAATGGTTCAGTTGGTTGAAAGAGCGAACCCACGGTTCCTATTCCGTGGGACTAAATCTGAAAAATTCTTAAAAATTTATTTTCTGGGAATCAAAGCTAGAAATGTTGGTCAGTCGAAGCATCATTTAACCGACATTTTAATGACATTTCAACCAGAAATAATGACTCACCACGCCCGTAGTTTTATGATTACGGCGCGTATAGTTCCACAAAGTATGTTAATATCTTCATGTTATCAAGAGGAATTAAATACTTATTGACTGGAATAATTTAAAACTGCGACAGGAAAGAATCCCTGAATATCTTTGTAAGTAAAGGCACATCAAATTACATCAACGGTCGTCTGTGTGAAAATTTCCACAAAAGTGGTTAACCATTTATCTGAAACGAAAGGAAGACGACAGTTGCAAACAAAATTCCTGAATAACTAATTTTTTTCATTTTTTAGCGTCTAAAACATAGATTTTGATCCCTCACTGGAACGAGCTCAATTAGCTCGTTCCATTGAGGGGTCATAAGCTATGTTTTTGAGACAAAAAATAAAAATATAATGAAAACTGAATGGTGATTTTTGTGAAAAGCGCTGGCAGGTTTTTGCCGTTACGCTGGGTAAATGCTTAACCCTTTACCCAACGCAGACGATATCAAAATTTATTTTTTTAAATATCATTTTTTAAAATTTTTCAAAAAATTTCAACAAAACCATATCATGTGACCCCTCGTTGGAACGAGCTCGACAAGCTCGTTCCAACGAGGGGTCACATGATATGGTTTTGTTGAATTTTTTTGAAAAATAATATTTTTTCAACTGCTGAATTTGCATATTACGCGGGCGGATGCGGCCGTTTCGTTGGGTAAAGGGTTAAACAAACAACCCAAAACAGTAGCGATTTTCGAACAGATTTGGAGTGATGACTTGAAAGCTTGGCGCAAAGCATGCACGGTAAAATCGTCGATCACCATGGCAATATCATCACAACATGACCACTCACATGCACTATACTATGAGACTCAGGGTGACCTATAGCAAGGCCCACAAAGCTCTTGACATATTTAGTTATCTTTGGGCTTTATTAAAAAGGTTATAACTGGTTAAATTAAAATAAATCTTGAGGGAAAACATTGCAGTTGAAGACATGAATATTTTAACATCGGTGTGGATGATGTTTAAGCTGCATACTTTCACATTTGTGAGTTTTACGTATTTATTTTACAGATGCTTAAAACGCACAAAATAGAAATATACATAATATCGTTGGGTCATTCGCATAATTTATGTTCATAAAACGGAAAAACTCAGACAGAACCCCTACTTCTGTTTAGTGCGTTTCCCCTGCTTAAAACGAACACCGAGATTCCGTGTGACGTCATTTTATGGGACACCAGCGCAAAGTCCTTTGTTTACGTTCGAAAGTTTCCTTCAAAAGCAATCAAAATATGAAATTATGCCAGAAAAATGCTCTCTTGTTGCTTGGAGAAAGCTTACAAATTCTGCTCATCAAAACACAAATCTTTCAATACAAGATTGATGAAAAGCACGTTGGATTTTTCGTTTTTAGACGACATCTTTCTCATCTGAAGTTTCAAAGTGAAAAGGAAGCGGTACCACATGTATCCTTTTTTTTATTCTTTTACTTATTTATTCATTTAATTATTAAGGTTTAACGACACTTTAACAACCAAGGTTATATCGTGTCGGTGACAGTTTTAAGGGTGGAGGAAGCAGAAGTATCCGAAGAGAACCACCGAGCAACGACGAGCAGCTGCCATCTCCCCAACATCGTAACTCCGCACTGCAGCACAGGCAGGGTTTGATTGGTTGAAGACATGCGCACCATCGACGTGCAGTATGCCTTAGTACACGGCGTCATCGTGCCCCCGTGTGGACAATCGGGGTTAAGTGCCTTTCCAAAAGGACACAACGTGGGAGTCCAAATCGATCGCTCAGAGGTCACCCAGAGGACTAACCGGGCTCGTCGTTGCTTAACTTCGGTGATCTGACGAGAACCGGTTACCGCAACGCCACCGCGCGCCCCCTTTTATTCTTATACCAGTCGAGGTAATGCACTGGTATCGCATCCGTAAAACCGACGGGTTAAACGGACATATGTGAAAGGAAGAAACGGATCATTTCCAGTAAATGTATGCGTAAAGTGGACAGATGTGAAATCGGCTTAAGCTGTGTGCTCATAATTGCTCTTGCATGAACGGATGCCCAAATTTTGTAACTTATTTTTTTCACAAGCTCGGAGATTATGATACAGTCTGTTATCTGCGATAGTAGTAGACCATCTACCTAACCGTCCCCATTGGCCGGATGGAGAGCCGGGGGGGGGGGGGGGGGGTGATGTCATAGTCACATGACCTGGTGGCGTCATGTTGTATTGTCATGGTATCCAGTGTGAGCGGTCATCTTATGACGTCATCCCCATACTGATACATGGTGCTAGTGCGCATGCGCAGCTCGTGTTGTTAGGGTGATACGTGTTTCGTCGGCATTTTTGTATACTGGAGGCCGCCATCTTGGTTTCTATGGTAGCACGTGGTTGATATGTGACCTAAAGGCCTACAATAGGACAGGAGTATGTTCGGATGGCACGTTCCTTTGTACAAGAGTAATTTCCCGATTCGAAGAATTACCCCCAAAACCAGACAATCCCTCCAAATCACCAAAAACGACTTTATTTACTATGAAATCACGGAATCAAAATTTTACGGAGTCGGATAAGAATCTCAATTACGGAATTCCTTATATAGCCCCATTTATATGTATACGGGGGAAATGAAGCAATCAGATTCAACCTTGATCGATGTTATAGTCGAGACTGAGATAGGTATAGCTAGGAAGTAGTGTTACAAGTCAATATTATTGGATGATAGTACAGTCAATAGTACTGGTACAGGACCACAATGACACAAGACTGCTGCAGAAGCTAATGATAGGACAGATAGACCATAGACAAGTAGTGGCCTTGGAGCTCTGGAGATAAGATGGAAGCCGTTGGTAAGACTTCCTGTGTAGGAACTGTATAGGAGCCATATAGGAGATAGGAACTGTATAGGAGCTGGATCATAGGTATCCTTAAATACCGAAATGAGGCTAAGAGGACTGGTAAATTAGACCTCATTCAGGGATTTTTTCATGGCCCTCGTGGCTTCAACAGAAATGAGGCTAAGGGGATAGTTGAATAGACCTCATTGAGGGATTTCTCATGGTCCTCATGGCCTCATACGACAAAAAAAGGGCTTCTACAAAAGGTATCCTCGATAGATATCGTCAAATAATAAATAAAAAATAATGAGGCTAAGAGGGATAGTAAATTAGGCCTCATTGAGGGAATTTGTCATGGCCCTCATGCCCTCAAAAGAAATGAGGTTAAGAGTGATAGTAAATTAGACCTCATTGAGGGATTTTCTCATGGCCTCATACAACAAAAAAGAGATTGTCCAGAAAATATCCTCGATAGGAATCCTCAAATAATACAATACCTGGCCATAGTTATCCTCACATACCGAAATAAGGCTAAGAGGGATAGTAAATTAGGCCGCACTGAGTGATTTTTTCATGACTCTCATGGCCTCAAACGAAATGAGTCTAAGAGAGAGAGTAAATTAGACCTCACTGAGGACTTTTCTCGTGGCCATCATGGCCTCACATGACAAAAAGAGATTCTCCAGAAGGTATCCTCGATAGGTATCCTCAAATAATACAATGCCAGTTATTGGTATCCTCAAATACCGAAATGGGACTGAGAGTCGTATGTGCGAGTCGCTCGAACGAGCAATTGCTCGATAGCTTATTTGCTCGATGGGGTTTGAGTCGTTCGAGCAATGACTTATCAGTAACTGCTCGATAGATTCTTGGCTTTAGGAATATGATATAGGCTTTCATGGAGGTTGTTTATGAGTTAACTATAATCCAAAGGGGCCTCTCAGTACTATAGTACTACGTGCTACTATTATAAACCATGTAGGGCAGTCTTAACACATGTATAAAATTGAGGAACTGTTTTGTCTGGAAAGCATTACACACGCAAAGAAGCAACCAACGGTCCATACTGAGCTTCCATTTTCGCACATTTCTTATGGGGACGCCCAGAACGCCACCAGCGAGAATGGGATATCCCTTTTCGTGCTCATCCATCTTATCCCTTCACGCGTTATATGAAACTTTACGTAATGACCAATAATTGAAATGTGCCCCCCCCCCTCCACCCACTCTCAGCCCAAGACTGTTTGGGGCCTCCGGGCATACTTAAGCTGGAGCGATGCTTGTTTTAGGAGGGGATGGGTCTGTTCTAATGGTGGGGTCTGGGGCAGCGGCAGAGCTATGGGGTGTCTATGAGGTCCAGCTCCCCAATCTCACCCCCCCCCCCCCAATTCAAACCCCATTTCAGAAATATTCACCCATCAGTTACATGTTACAATCGCGTTGAGGCAAAATCACTGATACACTATTTGCTGTTGCGAACGTTCATTATAGTTCGTTCGGGAATGAATCACAAACACGACTCCGAAGTCAATATGTGCTATTGTCATGAGTAGTATGTCTCTCACGTTTCACCCCCGGTTTGGATAATCTCATTGATGATCTCATGTGACGTCAAAGTTGTGTTAACATGGTAACCCGCGTGAGCGGCCATGTTGTGACGTCATCTCCATAGTGATACGTGGAGTTAGTGCGCATGCGCAGCGCGTGTTGTTAGGGTGATACGTGTTTCCGTCGTCCATTTTGTATACTGGATGCCACCATCTTGGTTTCTATGGTAGCACGTGGGTGCAATGTTACCCAATTTTCTGCAATGGGACGGGGGTATGTTCAGAGGGTGTGTTCGATTGAACAGGAGTAATTTCCCGGTTCATAGAATTACCCCAAACAATCCTGTTGATGTCAAATCACGGAATCCAAATTTTACGGACTCGATTAGGAATGCCTTATATAGCCAGTTTATATGTACAGAGGGGAAATCTGATTGAATATTTTGAAGGCATATAGCTATGAAGTAGTGATACAAGTCAATATTAATGGATGATAGTTTAGTCAAATTGTTCTGGTACAAGGCCGCAATGGAACAAGACTACTGTAGAAGCTAATGATAGGACAGATAGACCAAAGACAAGTAGTTGCCTTGGAGCTTTGGAAATAAGATGGAAGCCGTTGGTAAGACAATATTAGACCTCATTGAGGGATTTCTCATGGCCTCATACGACAAAAAAGTGATTCTCCAGAAAGTATAATCGATAGGTATCCTCAAATAATGCAATAACAGGCCATAGGTATCCTCAAATATTGAAATGAGGCTAAGAGTCGTAGTACATTATACCTCATTGAGGGGTTTTTCATGTCCCCCATGACCTCAAAATTCAATGAGGCTATGAGGGATAGTAAATTAGGACTCATTGAAGGCTTTTACATAGCCCTCATACGACAAAAAAGGGATTCCACAGTCACAGGCGTTTTCCAAGATGGAATTCCATAGGATATACCTGTTAAATACCGAAATGAGGCTAATAAGAGTCGTAGTAAATAATACCTCATTGAGGGATTTTTCATGGCCCTCATGACCTCAAAATTCAATGAGGCTTTGAGGGATAATAAATGAGGCCTCACTGAGGGCTTTTACAGAGCCCTCATGGCCTCATACGACAAAAAGGGATTCCATAGCCACGGGTGTTTCCCAAAATGGGATTCCATAGGATATACCTGTTAAATACCGAAATGAGGTTAAGAGTCGTAGTAAATTATACCTCATTGAGGGATTTTTCATGGCCCTCATGACCTCAAAATTCAATGAGGCTATGAGGGATAATAAATGAGGCCTCATTGAGGGCTTTTACATAGCCTTCTTGGCCTCATACGACAAAAAGGGAATCCATAGACACGGATGTTTCCCAAAAATGGGATTCCATGGGATATGGCCATTGGATATAGAGGTGATGAGAATCGGATACGACTTCGTTGTAATAAGGGGAGATAACTCTGCATACAGATTATGGGAAATCAAGCCTGAAAATTATCCTGTTCAATCGAACACATCCTCCGAACATACCCCCGTCCCACTGCAGAAAATTGAGTGAGCGTCCATCCAAACTTATTTTGGTTTCCGTACGATAACTTAAGTAATGAACGGATCTTCTTCACATTTATTATGTTAGTCATTTATAAGGAACATTGAGTGAAAATGCTGGCATGCAGTCATTTTGCCCATGTAAGATCTGTTTGAGAATCTGTTCTTTGTGAGAGCGATACAAGCCTTAGCATGTCTGTCCACACCGCAATTTCCATCTTCGTGGTACAGATAATTACCTCCAGTTGGAAGTGAATGTTACCCCAGAATCACTCTCAGAAAAAACTACTTTTTTCAAATGTTACCCGGGGGACAACCCACGGAACCACACCCTAAGGAGGGAAACAGCCTCTCGCCGTGCCCCTGAATGTTGTCCAGGCCCTGCTATTTGAAAATCCTAGTCCCGCCAATGATCTGGGAGCCTCCGCCGGGAAAATTCTGAAAATGCAAGGCCCTGAGAGCGAATCTGAGGACATTTGACTTCAAATTCAAAACTTGGACATAAATTATAGTCCTTGGTCACGCAGCACGTGTCGCGTGGCTTGCAAGTGAAGCTAGGCGAACATGTTTGCTTTTGCAGCAACGAATCTAGGGTCCTAGGGTCCTAGGGTCGGATGCTTTTTTCTACCGGAAGCGTTTGTCGGGGAGAAAATTAATAAAGGAACGCATTGGCATTGGCACATGTATGCGGTTGCGTACGAAATTAAATCAGCCGGTTCGAATCCCATCGACATCGGACTGAAAATGTCGGTACTGGCGTTCGAACGATGAGACACATAGACCCATATAAAACTGGTTCCATATCTGCCCGTCTACTTTCTTCTTCTTCCTCTTTTTCAGTTTTCTTTTCGCAATTCTTTTTGAATTTCCTCCTTCAGGGATGGCGAAACGATTTTAAAAGTGTGTGTGTGGGTGGGTGGGGGGCTGGATCGGGTGATGGATGGTCGTCGGTATGATGGGCCGACCATGGTTTGGGCCGCGATACGAAAATTTTAAATTCCAGCGTCCCAAAAACCCCATTTCCATGCATTGGAGCGGATATTTTGAGATTTTTCAGGAGATGTATTTGAAAGATTTCACACTTTCAGAGCCGTTAAAAAACGTCGGCAAAGCATACAGGTGAGGTCTATTTAACGAAACGACCAGAGCTGATAAATAGACCCCACCTGTATGCTTTACCAGACATTAACAACAATTATACTGTCTGTGGATTATCTTGTCTGGGGTGGATTTGGTGCTTGTGTGTCTGTAAGATTACGATCTATTTCAGTTAACAGACTATACATTTTAGCGTTTGCTGCCACTTACAGCAAAAAATGATCCGAAATTCATCGAAACTGAACCAGTACGAGAGAAACACAGCTGGCGACATTATGGGGGAGGCTCTGGGTCCGCTCCTTGTTTCACCAGTCATTGGTTGTGTTAAAATATAAGCACACAAAAAATGGCCCGGCAAAAAAAGTGGGTGGGAGGTTGAAGCCCCCCCCCCCCCCCCTTCCCGGTTCCGCCGCTCCTGTCTTCTTCTTTCCTCAATTATTTTCACTCCAGGTCGCCCCCAATGGGTGGGCCGCCTGTGCTCCACCCCCCCCCCCCCCCCACACACATACACAACCTAGAATATTGGATCCGCTAGTCCCCCCTGCGTCTGGCTGCTCGTTCAAATTTCAGTCCAGCAGGACACCATGAAGTGTGTATTATTTCAAAATTAAATTATGTGACCTTCGTTCTCAGAATCAATGAACAAAACATGTAATCTTCTGTCAACAATGAATTGAATGACGTCATCTGGAAAATTCTATGGATATGGTGACATCGATACGGAGCTACTGGTTTTGTTCGTGTTCGTATATTGTCTGCCCCGTTCCTAGTTCAGAAGAACTACATCTGTAAGTTCCTAGTTTTATATAAATGCTTAAATCGATATAAATCGATCGAGTGGATTTCACTACAGCCAAACATTTTGTATAAACTGTTCAACATAATGAATATGTAGGTGTTTTATTGTTTCATATATGTATCGCGTTGAATACAGAACCGATAGATGTGATTCTCAAGAGTTGAGCAGATCAGAGTGGACCACCGCGATGCTCGGTAAACCATACTTTCTTTAAAATCAACCTACCACCATCGTCGTACACTTTGAACATACTATTGGTGGTAGTAATGGTGGGGTGAGCACTAAGAAAGGGATATTGTAATGGACACGGCCTTCTCTCCTGTCGGGCACACCTACCCCCCCCCCCCCCCCTCAAATTTGTCCTTTTGCTCAATATGTCAAGAATAACTGAAATACTTCATTTCTTTGTCCCGAAAACATACCTTACGACCCCTCCTCCCCCGATTCAGCGAGCTCGTTCCAATGAGAGGTCATAAGCTATATTTGTTAGCCCAACAAAAAAAACAAAAAATAAGAAATTTGGTTGGCGACTTTTATGAATATAGCCTAGCCGTTTTGTCCGTTACGTAAGATTGTTTGTTTGTTTGTTTGTTTGTTTGCTTGTTTGTTTATTGGGGTATAATGGCACTTTCAACAGCCGGGATCGCATCGTGTCGTGCAGTTTAACGAGTGGAGGAAGCCGGATTGCCCGGAGGGAACTACCGAGCAGCGATGATCAACTGTCAGAATCTCCAATTTACTTACCCTACACGAGCAGGGTTAGCAGCGGTTGGAGACAAATGCACTATCGGCCTGTAGTGCGCTTCAGTACATAGCACCACCATGCCACCATGTGATCAATCGAGATTAAGTGTCTTACATAAGGTCACACGGCAGTTACCGCTGGTCTGGATGGAAGGTCGACCTTATCGAGATCTAAAAGTAGACGCCGATCCATCTGTGAACAAATCGACGTCGAAACTGATTAACCCTTTACCTAACATGAAAAACAGATGACACTTGAAACAAAATTCTTGAATAACTAATTTTTTTTTCATTTTTTGTCTCAAAAACATAGGTTATGACCCCTCATTGGAACGAGCTCGACGAGCTCGTTCCAAAGAGGGGTCATAACCTGTGTTTTTGAGACAAAAAATGAAAAAATAATGTAAATTAATTGACTATGTTTGTGAATAGCGCTGGTCGGTTTTGGCCGTTCCCTTGGGTAAAGGCTTAAAATGGATTGAATAAGTCTATGCTTGCGTTCAGAACCCGGAGTGGATTATCATTAAAAACACGCGTGGGAAGAGGGTGTGGGGTTTAACCCTTAAATACAGTATGCACATTGGTGCATTCAAGGGACGGAATGTTCTATTCGATCGGTATCCCGACAAAATCTCCTTAGAATGAAATTCCCTTGGGCAAAGAAATCTACACAGACTTCACAGAAGTATATTTTTCAATGTTATAATTCGAAGTGGAGAAGAAATGAATTAATCTTCGATTTTGAAGTTATTTATTTCATACACTGTTTACCTTACAAGGCTAACTTTGCAAAAATACTCCCTGAAGAGCAAAACATTTTCACTGTTTTGTCTTGAAAACATTGCTTGTGTCCCTCATTGGAATGAGCTCGTTCCAATGGGGGGGGGGGGGGGGGGGGGGGGGGGGGGGGGGGACTTACGTTATGTTTTCAAGGCAATGTAACTTTTGATATTAATGTCTAAATTGGGGGATTGTGTCCGTCCCTGATGATTTGAGGGGATAAAGTCCTAAAGGGATTTTTAAGGGGTTGTTTCCTACGGGGTACTGTACAAGGGGATTTAGTCTTACAATCTATTTGATCACCAGACACGACAATACGCAACTAATCTGAATGGGCGGGATCAGTGATAACCTAACTTTACATCTCCATTGGGCTGTAGGGTCAACCCTTTGCCTAATCTGACGGACATAGCTGATCGGCGCTATTCGCAAAGTCGTCAATTGAATGTTCTAATTTTTCATTTTGTGGCTCCGAAAAAGTGTTTAGTACATCCCAGCAGGGGCGTAGCCAGCCCAAAGCAAGTGGTGGTGGTGGGGGGGGGGGGGGGGGAGACAAACTCGCAGAGCCTGACTTAGAGCCCTTTTAATTGGGGTGATGGTGGTGTGTGCGGGAAAAGCTTTCTAAGCCTTCACATTTCAGATTTTTTTGTGTTTCCTAAAGTTTGAGCTAGGTACCCAACGGTAACAATAATCAGGGTTTCCACCAGAGGGAAATAATTGTGTCCCGATATAGGTCGGCCAAGGGTCGTCGGTAGCACGGGCCGATCATGGTTCGGCCCGAGTTATAAAAATTTTGAATTCCAGAGTTCAAAAACCCCATCTCCTTGAATCTGAGCGGATATTTGAGGTTTTTCATGTACTGATGACTATCTCCTTTTCACCGACACAGATATTAGGACAAGCAATCTACAAATATACAACCTAACCCCCATGGGCCTACCCCCACCCCCCACCCCCCGTACGATTTTTATGTCATTTTTGGACAAATTTCATAGGACCAACTTTGAAGTAAAGTGTGGGGGGCGTCCCCCCAATCCCCCCCCCCCCGTGGGCACGCCACTACATCCCAGTCCCAAATGGAACGACATCGTTGAGCTCATTCCAACGAAGAACTATGGGCTAGTCTTTTTCAAGTAAAAAATGATTCAAGACAATTAATTATTTGGAAGTTTCGTTTGCAACTCGTGTTAAGTGAAGAGATGAATAATCATTAATCCCACTCGGTCATACAGATTCACCCGGTTACACTCGATGGTATATAATATAGGTTGAAATATTCCAGAAACGTTAATATCGGGTGCATGCACATCGGTATTAGGTGTATAGTCTGGGGCTTCATGTTTTGTCCGGTTAGATTTGTAGCCTAAAGTGTTTTAACCCGAAAGGCAGACGACACTTGTAAACAATATTTTTGATTTTGAATGACTGTTTTATTTTTAAATTTTGCGTCAAAACCATTTTTGAAACAAAAAATGAAAAAATAATGAAAATTGAATGGTGATTTTTGTGAATAGCGCTGACCGAGTTTTGCTGTTACGTTGCGTAAAGGGTTGACATCAGTGAAACAATTTCAAACTGCTCGCTGTAAAAAAAGAATGGTAAACAAAAGTCTTTCTGTCCACCACAGCCCAATCGCGGCCATATTAACCCTCTGCACTCTGATGTCAAAATGGCAAAGTTTTCAGTAGCAAATATTTCCCATAATGCAGTTTGATATTTAACCAAATATATCTTGTTTGACAGAGCTCAGGGAGCTCTGTCAAACAAAATTATAATTGGTTAAATTCATACTAAAACAAGAGAAAAACAGAATGATTAGAGAAAATTTGGTTGCACTACCCCGTTAGGGGGTTAAAAGTAATCGGGATAAGGAAAGACAAAAATAATGAAAGCTTACTTTTGAATTTTTTTTTTATTGTTTCAACATGACGGGTCAACTCTTTACCTAACACGAACAGAAAACGAACAAACACAATTATTGAAATGACTATTTTTTCATTTTTTGTGTCAAAAATATAACCTAGGACCTCTCATTGGAACGAACTCGATGAGCTCGTTCCAATGAGGGTTCATTAGTTATGTTTTTAGACAGAAAATGAAAAACTAATGAAAATCGAATGACGATTTTGTGAATAACGCTGGTCGGTTTTTTTTTTTTTTTTGTCGTTGCAATGGATGTACGAAACGAGTCCTTGGTTCTAAATTATCATTCACGCGAAAAAAAGAGCGCGTTTTTTCGAATGCAGGCACCCTCACGATCAACAAGTGTTAGAGCAAAACGTGGGAATTTAGCTGTTTCTCGACTCCATCTACTCGAGACCATATGCCGAGTTTTAATTTAGCATTGACACGAGAGGACAACAATAGGACTCCACTCGTGTACCGTTATTCTGTTTGTCCATATATGGAACATTTGTCAAGATGTGTTTTATGAATATTTCAATAGAATCTGTGTGTCGAAAGTAAATTGGCCATTCATTAATTATACAGCGCGCGTATATAGTTGCAGAAGTACAGACAGAAGCACGATGCTCAACAAGTTGCCAGTCTTGTCGTGAGAAAATTGTAGTTTTTCTTTGAGCAGACGACTGAAAATTGGTCATGAATGGAAAAAGTTGAAGTCATTGTAAAAGGAGACAGGTTTCATTTTTTAAAAGACAACGCACGTGTTTATTTATTGCAACTACAAATGTGCTTTATTTGTGCCTAATTGAAAATTAATTTTTATTTGAAACCAATTTCATTCGCTGGAAAAGGGCGCGTCTTTCGAGAGGAGAGCATCTTGCATATGCTTAACTCGAACTTCACAATAATCGTGGGAAATTTTACTGTTTTCTTCGTTCGACGTGTTTATGAGGACAGATTTTACATCCATTCGCACAAAAGCGTTGTGGTATTAAATTAATTCGCATTGAATTTAACTGAACCAAAATGACCATATCGCAATAGGTGCATTGACGGTGACTCTATGGGTTCAGCATATATGATTTCAGGGGTTACAAATTATGACTTTGTTATAGAAATTAAAATTGAATTTTTTTTTTAATCTTTTGCAAAGCGCCGTTCATCCACTGAGGTATTGACGTGTCTGTGCTTCAGGTTTGATTGACGAACAGGAATTCGTACCATCAAGGAAAACTGAGAAGACCCATGTGATACCACTGTGTTTCCTCATCTTCTCTCCATGGAATGGGAGCTTAGCTTTGCTGAGATCTTGTGGAATATAAAGATAAGATTACAAAGTTGAATCGGATTGAGCTCATCTCGTTACTGACTTTTGTCAGATAAGCTGTGTGTATTGTGTGAGAAGCAGTGTGCAAAATTTCAAAATGACTCCAACCGACTGACCGTTCGTGTGGGTAGGAGATGGCTAACCGAATGCTCGGCTATTTAAAATTCTTAGGAAACTGCTTTTTTATCATTATCAAGTATTCATATATTGCATGGAATTGAAATATATATATAGCCTATCACTCACGGCAAAGTCTAAAAATCTATCAAGACACAAGAAAGGCTGCTTAACTGGTAGACTGCTAGAAGCTCATTATTGGGCTTTATTCTGAACTGCAGTGATCTAAAGTTAAAGGCTTCATATTCTGTGGATGTCCTTCATATTATCTTGTAAGTAAAATTACTTTATCGGTTACTCCATCGATTTGCATTGTTACAATTTATGGCACTCTCCCATGAATTGTAACAAGACAAAAATGTTTGAAAAAATCTTGAGGCTGAGAAAAAAGCTAGCACTCTATCAGTTTAAGTGACTCTGACTTTACAATTCAAAATGTGACTTTTGGCTAACCGGACATCCGTTCGCGTAGATTTAAATTTGCGTAATCACCACTCGAACGAAATGAGCGTTCTCGTCAAATTTTGCACACTGACATGAAGCGGAGACTTATCCAATGCGGGTATCGTAAACGGGAACTGGATAATACATTTTTTCGGACACACACTGCCGACGAGAGGGTGTACAGACAAGTAATGCAAGGGTATAGGCAGGATTGTGCATGGTGGGTAATAATTTGGGTTTTATGGCCCACCGATGACCAATGGTCAGCGTGAATGCCACAGGCAAAAGCTGGGGAGAGCTCGAGACTGATGCCACATCTGATTGTTGGAGGTCCCGAGACACCTCAACCAGGAAATGTTTTGAAATTTCGAATCCTTAAGACCGGGTTAGTCTGTGGATAGGTGCTCTCTTTGAGAAATTTCAAGGAATAAATTTTGTTGATTGAAATAAAGTCCACATTGTTTTCAACAGTAGTGTTATGGGACCTTAACCCATGTTTACCTAGTCCAAACAAAACAAATCATATTACGTCACTTGGGTCCAAGTTTCGACTAATATTTACCATGAGTGATCCTTCCTTCCTTCCTTCCTTCCTTCCTTCCTTCCTTCCTTCCTTCCTTCCTTCCTTCCTTCCTTCCTTCCTTATTTACATTTTTGTTCTGTTTGTCGGTGGGGGGGGGGGGGGGGGGGGGGGGGGGGGGGGGGGTCACAGTGCCCCTATTACTCCCCTTTGCAATAATCTTGGAACCCTGTGCAACTTTGGACAGAAATGTTTGGCGGTTTCACTGAAATGAAACGTAATTCTCGTACTTGGTGCTGACAGGTAACTGTGTCCTGGGTTTGTGTATTCTGGATGATCGTGGTGACCTTTTCTACGGACCAAATCGTCTCTGAGAAAGTGTACTAAGCTGGGCCTTTTGCTCCCCGTATTAAAGGTATGCGGTTCTTGGTTACAGTTTTGCGGTTGAGGGATCCCAAAAGCCATGCAGGAGTGAACCACCAAATAGCGAAAGGTAAACGTCAGTCTTTTTTCAACGTGTCATTCGGGCACATTGGTTGAAGGTGCGCCGAACTCGCAGAAGAACAATTAGCGCAGAGTACTTAGCCCCAGGACCATACATGTTACTGACGCACGGCACATATGAATCCCCGACCTTTCGATTAGAAGCCCGGCGCAATAACCAACGTTACCACTGCACTCAGACTGTCATATAAGTAATGGCTTTCCAAAACTTTGCATAAAAT